>WAAE01023153.1:1529-34494 GCA_013400495.1 Nicator chloris
AAAAAAAAAAAAAAAAAGAAAACTAAAATAAGAGGAAGCATAATAGGGATGTACTTCTTTGTATTACAACTCATAAAGCTATCTTTCATGTAGGAACTCCTGTTTTTAATTTTGTAATAACATACATAGGATTTCTTTTTTCCTTTGTATAAACAAACTGTTTTCCCAAAGCAAAGCAGTGGCTCCTGCCAAAAATTAAGTCAGAACTTTTATAGATTGACATAAGAGGCAGCTATTCATGGCAAAATCAGAGTACGCGGAAAGAGGCACCAAAAAGATGGAAATTGATGGAACAATTGAAAATATTCTTGTTTAAGAGAGAAGTGAGTATTTGCTTTTTTTTTTCTTTTTTTTTCAGGTCAACAATGATGGAAGACATTCATCTACCCTTTAAATATGGCCTGAATCAGGAAGAATTACAGTTTCTTTTCTTTGTACCTTGCTTTTATAGGGTACTCTGATGTAGTGGGTTTCTGTGAAGCTTGGAGGGTGTGTGTCTTGACAGGATGGGATGACAGTTGTTTTATTGTGGTTCTAAAGGTCTAATTGCATGTAACAGAGCATGGGTCTCACATCTTCAGCAGAGTCCAGAATGGGTAGGAGCCTAGAACTGAATCCTTTCCTGTACATTGTAAGCTTATATTTATTTCTTCCAAAAATACTCTGATTTAGAGTATTGCATCACACAAGTATTGAAAGAAATGCCTCCACTGCTACTGCTCTTGCGTTCTTCAATTACAGGGATTAAAACATACAGGTTTTATCTTGGTTACTTTAAATATAGATACAGCTCTTTGGCAGCTTTTGCCATGTTAAAGTATCATGGATAGACTAACAAAAACAAGCACTTCTTCAATTTCAATAGTAGTATTGTATATGAAATTTGTGAGAATGAAGAGTATGTAAGCTGTCAAAGGACAATTTTATATGTCCTAGCATTCTGACCTCATAATACATTTTCATGTTTGCAATGAAATCATTGAAGTTTTATGAGCTGGATGGCTGATGATGCATTAACAAACAGGGAAGAACAAAAACCGCTGCAGAGCTGATATCATAAGTCTTAATTTTGGCACTCAACAAAAAAATTTCCTTTCATTTTGATACTTCACCAAACACTTCTAATGTTAGTCTCTGTTTTAGAGTTATGGCTTAGAGAAAACTGTATCTACCTACAGAGAACACTGAAATGAAATTGTTGCTTTTAATTAACAGCATCATTTACCTCAAAGTGTGTGTTTTTACCTCGGTGCTGATCCAGCTGAGGTATAAACTGCTAAATCCCCTAGCTACAGCATGTCAGCTCTTCAGTTCACACAGCAGCAATGTGCACCCTTCCCTTGGAAGCCTGCCTCTCGTGTAGAAAAGGATCATGACAGTCTTTAGGCTGCCAGTACAGAAAAATCCTGTGGCTGAGCTACAATGGATTTCTGTGTTTTGATTGCCGGGGAAAACACAGAAAGATTTTTTTTTTTTCCCCTCATCTTCTGTGCTATGCAAAAGCCTGCCACATGACAGTAATTAGTAGCTGGTGATGAGGGAAATGCAGATCTCCAAGCGATACAGGGTTTGTTAACTGGACACATCTATTTACTGTCTCTGCATGCACAGCCAGCCAAGGAATTCAGTCAAGTACATTACATTAGAAACGACAGGAGTTAAAACTTCCTGTGGCGTCTTGCACTTTCAGAGGCTGAAAAAATTTTGCTGAAAAAAGGGTGAGAGGCACAAGCAGTGCTGTGAGAGCAGAGATTACCAGTGGTGCTTATTGCAGTTACTCCTCGAGGATTTCCAGCCTTCCAGCTGCTGTTTGATTTTGATGGTCTTGCTAGGTGTCATTTGGTGGATACTACTTGGTCAGTGCCCAGTAATTAGCAAACACACTTGTAGAGCTTCCATGAAAGGAATAGGGGACTCAAACAGCAAAGCAAATTGTCTTCTTTTAACACACCAATAATATAGCACTTTTGACAAGGAAAATATGGAGCTTCTAGCTATAAGCACTGATTCTGCTTGATTTTTCTGCCTTTTGTATTTAAGGCAATTACATAAGACTAAGCATGGCTAGGATGTGAGTAGGTAAGGCTAAGTCCTAAAAGAAACTTTTTCATTTCTTAGAATACTTGAGAATCAGATTAAATCACTTTAGTTCTTACTAGGTAGACAAATTTTATTATATTGAGATGGAAAAAATAAATAAGTGCTTACTGCTTTCTTCTTACTCTGGGCCACATAGGCAGATTCAGCATATACAAGTCCTGTATTTGTGCTAACAAATAGCAGTGAAGATTTTTTCCAGGAAGGTGTGATTAGGTAGTTTAACATAGTTTGAGCATAGCATTAATGACTATTGTACATAATTAAGAGTAAAACTACATGCATAAGTGATGAATGTATGTGTTCAGTTTATGCAGTCAGAATGAACAGATGTGCTTCCCTCTGCTTTTCTGGCTGCAACTGTTCTGCTTTTCAGCTCTAAAATCAGTGACATTAGTTGGAGGTATCATCTTTTCCATCCCCTGGTGAAGAACAGCATATGCTCCAAATACTCTCATTTATAAGCAGCATATGTCGGGGTCAGGAAACACCCCAGGGTAAGAACGAAAGTAGTGGGCAGAAAAGCAGGTGAGAGACAGATCACTGATCCCTGAAACACGCAGTCCTTGGCATGTAATGCTGTGGTGCATGCACTGGTACCTTGGCCAGCCTCTGCCAGCTTTCATCTTAACACTGTGCAAAGGTCGTATTCCAGGTGCATTTAGAAAAGGTTCTTGCACCTGCTAGGTGCTGGGGCAAGATGTGCCTTGGGAAGTTCAGAATGAACAGCCAGGCGTGGGTTGGACCTCTGCTGCTGAATTGATAATGATCTAAGCCAAATATCTCTAATTTGCTGCGCAGCAGACCGGGGGATTGTGCTATCTTGTGTAGTAGAAGGATGGTAACTACCATGCAAGATAAAGACTTCTATGTTTTCAAAAGAAAAAGCATCAGTTTGCCAGGCAAAATTGTGTACTGATGTTAATCTGTGTCTGCATACCTTCATTGCACACAGACAAGCACAGTGAAAGCTTAGTGATGATAACCTGAAGAGCAACTTCTGAAAAAGGGCAGAGTTCTACATAAAAAATGCATGTGCCTCAGCTGAATAAATAACTTTTGTATCACTGTATGAATCTGACAGTCCTCTGCACAATGATAATGATGTAAACTTCACTGTAATGGATTGATACCAATGTTCTAGATGTTACTGTATTATTGGAGCAAGGAGATGGGTGGTTTTTTTTTTAACACTGGCCTCAGTAGGATTTATTGCAAGAGGCTAAGGGAAATGCTGCTGTCAACTTGCTTCATGAATGCCACTGGAGAGAAGATTCAGAATTTCCCAAGTGACTCATAGATGTCTTATGGCTGGAGATTTCTGTGTGGATGTCAGAGTGATTTAATTTCTTCCTTGGAAAGTGCCACTTGCATCTGTGGTCCATCAGCCCTCAAAGGTCTTCCCCTTGCTCTTCTGTCTCTGCAGTAAATTTACAGATATGAACTGCTTTTCCTTGTGTAATGTTCTTTGGATACTATTTTAATGTTGTTTGTTCATGGGAGTTGTTTTCTGTTATTTTTTTCCCATGAGGGATTTTGAAGCGTGTGCCTCCTTGTCATAACTGTACATTTGTAAGCTCCAAAGACATGCTTGTAGGCATTGTACCTCAGCTTCCAAAGACATCTTTGTAGGAATTGTACCTAATTTCATATTCAGCTATTGCTTTAAACTTGGAAATTGTAGAGACATTAAAAAAAAGAAACCCCAACAACAAACCCTTAAGATTTTCAGGTCAAAAGTTCTTCTTTTCTCTTTAGCTTCTACTGCTATCACGTGCTTTACAAGAGGACTTGACCTTAGAAAGGGGACAGAAGATGTCCTTTGCCCAGCAAACTGTCCTCTGTGGCAATTTTATGTCTTTGGGGATGGAGTTTATGCCTCTCTTTCGAGTGTCTGTGGAGCTGCCATACACAGGTAAGTCAGATCATTGCTAATCCGTGTGCTAAGAGAGTTTATATAGCCTTTACCACACTTACAGACCTTAGCCTTTTGATGCCATCATAGCAAAAATCTCTCTGGACCTTGGGTCCTAGTAACACAATAGGAATGTCATGGGGAGAAGAGAAATCAAATTTAAAAAAAAAATGTCTGTGCAGCTAGCAAGTTACCCGAGTTGTGTTTGAGTGTTCCTGAAAACCGCTTTGTTAACTTTCTCTAAAATGGCCCAGCGTTGTCCACAGGTGGACTGTCATTGTAAAATCACTTGTATCACTACTAGATATGGAAGGGTACAGTATAAATAGTAACTAACTGAAGAATAAAAGCAGATTCACTTTCTGACTTTCTTAAAAGCTTGCAGCAAACAAACTGTTTGTTTAAAAGAAATGGAGGAAAAGTGGTTTCAATATTTTTTTAGCATCAAGCAACAGAAGAAAGCTCTTTCAGATTATATTGATTGGATGCTGCAGGTATCAGAGTATTTTTTATGTTAAAATACCCACAACTATAAACTTAAAATTTTGCAGAAATATAAATGGCTAGAAGATAAATGAGGCAAATAAAGTTTTCTTAAGTTAGTATTCATTGCTTGACACTTTAAATGCCATAAAAAAGCATGCCAAGCATTTTAAATAACGTTTAGGGGGCTGTCATTACTATCTCGAATCTTATTTAATAAGTGTCAATTAAAATTGACAAAATAAACAAGACTTCCAAAATTTGGGCTACTTGTACGGTATTTAAACTCCTAAGTGAACTAAAATGAGCTTTTGTTAAAAAAGTTGACTTAAGGAGGGGTTTTGAGTAGAAACTCAGGAATTTCTCAAATGCTGTAAAAGAATCTAAGGGCTAAAGTACTACAGGAGGAGTTAGAAGGACCTGGGGAGGTATTATGGGGGTCTGTTTCTATTTGTTTTTAAAGCTGAAGAGTTTGTCTCATATTTACATATTTCCATGTGTGTTTTATTGTTAGACAGGCTTCCTTCTGATGCTGCTGTATAAAGAATTAAAGTCTCCATTCCCTGTGTTTTAAGAGTCTTCATGTGTGTTTAAAAAAATTTCACGTTGGTTCTTCACTCTTCTGAGTTAAGGTATACAAAAACGTTGTGAAAGACTGTCTAGATCAAATGCAGGTAGTGACTTTGGATTTGCTCTATTTTTGTTTTTCTTTTTTGAACTGAGGAAAACTGAGATTTCTTTCCATTGTCTTTTTTTTTTTCCCTGAGGCAATGTTTGTATTTAGCGATGTAGCCATTTATTTTAACATTCCATTTCTTGCCAAAGATGTCTTTAAAGAGAAAAAAGCTCTTGCTGTCTAGACCTTTTTCAAAAGAGATTAAAGACTTGAACACTTTGAAAAGCCACAGAAGTTGCTGACCAGTTCAACTAGGCAGTGTTCTTGAGCCTCCCATGCCAAGGCTGTCTGTGGCTGACTGTCAGCAAAGCCTACCACGAAAGCTGCTGGGGCTCAGTTCTATCACAGCTGGGAAATACTTCTACAAAAGGAAGAGGTACAAGAAATGGGAGATGCATTTCTTTCCATAATTTGCATAGTCTTCACCTAGATAATAAAGCACAAGCTATATTTTATTTTCCTTAGCCCTGCACTGAAGTCTGTTCCTTATAAAATGTGTACTATTGTTCCCCAGCCCAGAAGCATGAGACTATAGAAAAATCCGTACTTTTCTACAGTGAGTCAATATAAATTGTGAAATATGCAACCCTTTTTGTAAAACCTGCATCTAGCAGTCTCTCTCCACAGACATTGTGAGAATAATGAGGGCTCTAATAGTGATAAAGGGATTAAAATATACTCACCTTCGTAATCTGTCTTCCAGATTGGATTTAAATTAATCTTGTTCAAGTTTTTGAGTATGGTAGGCTGTAGTAAGGTGTTTTGAAAAAGCAGACTAAAGGTGAAAAACTATCTGTTTAGGAGAACAGCTGTTTCTGAAGAATGACTTTAACTTGGGGGATGTTAGTTCTGCTGGCATTTCATACACAGACCAGAATTTGCTACATGAGAACATTTTGGTGCCTTTGCTGCAACTGTTAACAGCCATAACTAGTCCTGGTGAAAAAGGATTGATGCAGGGAGGAGAGGCAAGAGCTGTTTAGTTCTCAGCTGATTTCAGTGCAGGCTGCAAAATCCAACAAAAACATAGAAAATACTTGCTCCTTCATGCCCTGTATTGCGATGTCTAAAATCCGTATTGGCATGAAAGAAACTTCAAGAAGATATTCCCAGTAGGTGATCGGAGTTTGCTGTTATTGTGACTTAGGTTTGTGTTTTGAAAATTTTGTAAATTTCTTCCAAATAACCGAACTAACCACTCGTTTCAAACCAGGTGTTCCCTCCATTTCACTGCCTGGTGAGTGCAGACAGCTCTGTACCTTTAGTACTGTTGGGTCCTGGCCCCGTGTCACCTACCATGTGTCAACCCCCCAGCATTTCAGGAAACATCAGTCCTGGGAGCAGGGTTCATTTGTCTTTTTAAACTGCAAATGGTTGTGTGAGCATGGGTCTCTTCCATGTACACTTCAGTTTGCATGCTGGGTCTATATTGAGGCTGGATTGCTTAATTTTATATAAATCAAAGAGTGCTTAGTCCTTCGAGTAACTAATAACTGTGAGGCAGTTATTAATGCAAGAAAATGCTATGTAATACATGAAAATAATTTAACAGGATTCAGCTACAAATAATTCTGTGTACTACAGATGAATAAGCTTTCTCCTGTTTTAGCTTGTTATCTTTGGCTTTTTCTCTCATTTTATGTGTAATTACTCTCAGGACACAAAATATTTATTTAATACTATTCTTTTTCTGGGCAGAGGGATAAAAGATTTATTTGTTGAGGGAAGAATGGAGAACCTCCTACCAGGCTGACACTATGTAGGCATGAAGAACTGAGTTAAATCTACCACTGAGTGATTAATTGGATTAATAATCAGAAGGTCAAATGAAGGACTAGGTTCTCAGCTTGTGCAGTTCTCTTCTAGTGCCAATTCCACTAAATGGAGATCTAGCCCAATGTGGTAGTATTTAGATGTTAAATAGGCACGTAAATTTTTTTCATAACCTTCCTAACTTATCAAAGGGTGAAACCAGTCCTCATTAAGCATTGGGGTCCCAGAACTCAAGTCTAACAAAAGCATATCATGGTATTACCAAGCTGGCTACAAAGTACCCATCAACACAAATGGTGCCTGAGCTGCCCCAGTGTTTGCTGGAAGAATATTGGCAAAAAGGTTGTCTGGCCAAAGGGATCTCTGAGCAGCTGCAGGTGCCTGGGAAATTTTGGTATCATGCCTGCTTCTGCTGCTGAACTGCTTTCCTGCCAAAAGCAGCAGGGATGCAGAGAAAACAGAGAAAGGACCAGCTTAGGGGTCCAGAGGATGCTGGCACAAAATCCTGAGCAGCTCTATGTCAGTGATTAATGGCAATCAAGCAGTAGCAGGAGACCAGTTCGGAGATGAGGAGGATAATTCTTGAGGTGATGGAGAAAGGCTGATTATTTGGAAGGAGTTTACAGATGATTATTTGGAAGGAGTTTACAGATGGTGATAGTAAGAAGGAAAGATGGGAATTCAGGCAATTCAGCTGTCTTGTCTCAAGTCCCTGAGGATAAACTGACTGCAGTTATAGATATAAGGCTCACCTCCCATGGCCAGAAGACTCTCTTTGTGGTCTAGGCATCAGTTCTGATGTGTAGACTCCTTGAAAACTTCATTCAAAATTCAGCAACACCCTGTATCTTTCTCCAATAGTGCACATAAGCAGTCCTTGCACACTGAGGAATAATAATTAATTAAATTGAGGAAGTGCATGGGGATCTTAAAAAGCTTCCATTTAATCTGGTGATTTACCTCGATTCAGCTCAGGTTTTTAAGTATGTTATAGATGAAATTCCTGTATTTTAGATGACCTTTTTGCTACCCTTGGCTGGTATATTTCTTTCGTGAGCTGTTGTGCAGTGAGGTACTGGATTACTGCCTTTTGTGTATCTGCTTTTCTCTTTAATTTGTGTCCATTTTTGAGTGAAAAATACCATTTAGGTATAAATGCAGGTCGTTATTAACAAGCTAGGCAAGAGAATGGACTGACAGCCTTTACATAAAGTCCCTGTTAAGCAGCACTGGCAGTAGCATATAACATAATGAGTGGGGAAGTGAAAGCTGTTCCTGGAAAATCTGCTGAGTTCCAGTTTAATCAAAACAGCCATGGCATGCAAGTCAGTCACACAGGAGCAAAGCACAGCAGTGAAAAGCAAAGCAGATTGCAGTGGCATTAGTAATTCTGAGGAATGCATAGGCACTTCTTCACTCTTTAAAAGCCATTGTGGACCCACACAGGATCAATCTTACTTTAAAAGTCAATCAATCATAAACCACTGCAGAAAGGAATTTGCCAATCTGGTTCAGAACACCAAGGTAGACTGGCAATATATGGTTTGCACTCTGAGTAGACTCACATGAAGAAACATCCCAGGTAAAACTGATCAGATGGTTAAAGATGGCCTTAAACTGTTAACTCATCTACAGAACAAAATAGCAAGAAAGAAAGAAAAACTCTCATAAGGCCACAGGTCATGTTACATTCACATCTAATATCAGCCCCTACTTGTATTAAAAATAGCAGAGCTGTTGTACAGAAAGTGTGTATCCTCAGAAGGCAGTATGGAACTTTGACTTGTGTTCAAATACAGAGTCAAGTGTTTTCAACAAATAGATAAGGAGCAAATAAATCTACTCCAGCATCAATGGAAAGCTTTCAAATTCAGTGGAGGCTAGGTAGATTTTTATTTATCCTCTAGAATTTTCAATGAAATTTAATTAATTACTGTTGTTACAATTAAAATGTAAAGACCAATAGACAAAATGCAACGATGAAGACAACATTGACCACAGTGTACCTATAATAAGCTTGAGTTGTTGTTTCTAGGAATACTTCTTAGGCTGAGCTTTCAATCTGAATGTTTTTCTTGACTTCAGTTCAGCACTCAAAGTTGTGACTTCACAACCAAGAAAGTAGGAAAAGATACTGAGCTCTTCTTAGGAGCTAAGGTGGGCATGGATCAGGTTTGCTGATGTAAGCCCGAAGTATTTTCACTAAAATTGCAAGTACTAACTTAAAATAGAAACTGTTCCAACTAAACACATCCTATGTGACACATTTCCTTATCCTTTAAGACTGAGACACTAATGAGGGCTTGAATGCCTAAGAGAACCAGGGACTGGAGAATAAATTTATATTCTACATAGACCGAAATATTCAAAGTACATTTATGTGTCATTTTTCTCAAAGATAATTTTGACTTACTGGATTTTCCTGTCATTTAAAACTATCCAGTTAATGGCTCTTGTCTGATCTTTTTCTTACTGTTTTTTTTTTCTTTTGAAGAACTATAAAGTGCTGTTTGTATTTGCCAACTTTATAATCTGATGATAAATTCATTTAGGGTAACCTTACTAAAGCTCCTTTGTCTATATACTCTGTAAAGTATTCCCAGATGAGAATATATCTGTACATTTTGAAACTGTGCCAAGCTACAAGAGTTAAATATATATAATCACAGTTGAATTTAGAAATGCAAGTCACATCCATGAAGATTCAATGTATTTTAAGAGCAATCCACATAGAATTTTATGTGGAAGTTGCTTTGGCCACAGATCTCATATTATCAGAAACATATGTAAAGTTTTCTAAACTCTGATCTTGATTATTCTACTTTCACAGTATGTTAGATTAGGCCAGGTTGTATTTTCAAGCAGGAAGGCAAACAGAATCAAAATGTAAACACAAAGGCACACATTGCTGTGTTTAAATAGTCTTGAAATGATTGCTGGTCTCCCACACGACTGTACCTGCCTGTGTAGTACAAGGCATCAAGTTTTGCTCCCTCTTAGAGAAGTTCAACTTTGACTTTTGGCCTCTAAAAATAACTGTTCTTTCAGTAGCACATAAAAAGTGATCTGACAGTTCTGATGCTTCTTATTGTCACTTAGGAATTGATATGGCCTGAAGCATCACTGTTCTGCATGAGTCTAAATGACAGAATTTTAGGCTTTCCTGACTTTTTTTTTTTAATAAATCTGTGTGATGCTCTATGGAATAGTTTCTTCTAAAGTCTTTTCAGCAACTTACAGATTGTTTTAGCCTGAACACAACTGCCTGCCTCTATTGCATCTTTTTGAGAAGGCTGGTGACAAGAATTCTAATGATGGCATTACCTGTATTGCATTTTCTTGTGACTAAAATGTCTGATTTATACCAACTCTTTTTGAACCTTAGTGGGGTGATTACCAACGCAGGAGGAGCTGTAAGGGTTCAGACTCTCCCAGGACAGGAAAACTACCCTGCTGTAAATGCCAATGGGATCCAGTCTCAGGTGCTCTCTAGATGGGCTTCATCTTTCTCAGTGACTGGTAGGTGGATCACACTTACTGTTTTGCAGACTATATTTGAAGCTCTGGCAGAACTGTAGGACACTTCCTCTGTAATTCTGTATGCATAAAGAAAGTGATTATTATCTGATCTGTAGCAACAGAAGTTTTCACTTCTAATTCATTATTAACTTCATTTTTCCTCAATTGCCTAAAGAAAAACTATTCCAGCTAGAGTAGCTAGTCTGTAACAGGAGCTGATGCATAAAAATGGATCAGTCATTTAGAATATAATGACATAATAGCAGGCAGTTGACAGTTCCCTGACAGTTTAAGCTGATCAAAGTCGGTGCTTAGATCCTGTCATTGCAGTCTGGTCCTCTTGCCACTTCCAGCCATTTAATTTCATTCCTTCTCTCCCTCTGCCTGCATTTGTGCAGGCAAGAGCACTTTGTCAGGCCCTTCACATACCTTGTGCAGTGTTCCATGCAAACAGAACACTGACCCTCCAAAAACAGTAATAATGTCGACTTACGTGATGTGGTCATTAAGCTACAGTGCCATGTGGTGGTTTTGTCCAGAAGTTTTTGTCCTCATTGTTGAGGGAGTTGTTAATTAGTAGTTGCCTAATTGCAAAGCAGTTGTCCTGCCTTGCTGCTCAGGTGAGGCTACACCACCCTCATAAAATCATATGCAGCAGCAGCATATTGGTTGTATATGTTGTTGTGGTTTCAAAAATATTGAAGCATGTGTTTACTATAATAAAAAGTTTGTGAAGCAGATCTCTGTAATGTGTTTTTACTGTTTACACAGCTAAAATTTAGCCTACTATCCCTAAGATACTAGAACTCCTTGGCCCATTGCAAGTTGCTAGCTAAGGACTTGGAATTACAGGTGCTTTTGGTGAGGGTGAAGGTGAAATCCAGTTCTCCAGATCAAGTCCTCACTTTATTGGCTAGAAATAATGGCTACTACAGCTCAAAACCTCTCATCAGATGTATCTGCTGTAATTACTCATCAGCTGATGTAGCTTCAAATGCAGAAATTAATTACCTGTAAAATAAGGACTGCAATACTGGATTACACCAAAGGTTTGTCTAGGCTCATATCCTACTCCCAGAGTAGCTAATGGCAGATGACAAAGAAAGGTTATTGCAAGTACAGTAATTCTTCAAGCACTTGTAATGTCATCTAAACACACTAAAATCCAGTAAAAGTATTCTTATTTTAGCAGGAGCCAAGAACACAGCACTTGAAGCAGTTGGACGCTCGGTGTCGACAGCACGTCCTTCTACAGGTACATGAAAGTCCCTGGCTAAAAGAACATGCTTCATATGATCCATTTATTTTTAAAGAAGAAAATAGATGCAGTATCTGGTTTTGCAGAATATCTTTCACTAGAAAAAAGAGGAATCATATGTAGTCTTGGAGATTGATTCCGATCTCAGTAATGTTCATGCAAATTACAAAAAAACTGGAATGATTTTTGAAAAGTAATGCAGATAAAAGAAAGGAAGGTAAGAGTTCATGAGCTCATGCAGTGTTCATTCTTTTTAAGTGATGGAGAAGACAGAGTTAATGCATTCCTTCTTACAGAACTACTGAACAGCTGAGTGCTGTCAGGACATGCATAGCAGAAATGTAGTTGTTACGTGAATTTCACCACAGAAAATGCTGCATTAAACCCTTTTTATGAAGGTTAGTGCCATGTAAATACTGGACTTGGGTGTTGTTTGTGAATAGACTGCCTGCTTTACAGTTTAAGTCATGGTTTGCTTTCAAACCATTAAAACTCCATTGTACAGCAGGGTTGCTAACTGAGAAACATAGCACTTGGGAAGGTGAGGTACAGAAAGCCACCCAGCTTTGTACAACTCAGTAATCAGTCAGACAGGTGTAGAAAGGAGGGTTCAGCTGTTGCATTTGAAAAGAATATTCTCCAAGGAGCAAAGCAGTAGTAGCACAAGTTTAGTTGTTAAACTGATTGACTGATTAACTATCTGCAGTTCCTATGCAGATAGATTGCACTTTAATTTTTGGAGTCAGAGCTTTTTCTGATTTACTTCAATGCATTCATCTTGTTCTTAAGTGACCCATGCTGTTTTTTTCACCGAAGGTAAAAGACCCAAGAAGACTCTTGATAAAAAGGCTGGAAACAAAGGTAACAGAAGAACACAGAGATTTAACTCTTGCAAAGTAGAATCCTAACATTTATTTGGTGTTAATAAGTCTCATTATTTTGGATGTTCACAGACTGTAAAGCTGATATTGCATTTCTCATCGATGGAAGCTACAACATTGGCCAACGTCGGTTTAACTTGCAGAAAAACTTTGTTGGAAAAGTAGCTGTAATGTTGGGAGTTGGAACAGAAGGGCCTCATGTTGGAGTCGTACAGGCCAGGTAAGAACAGATCTACACAAAATATAATGGAGTAATTGATAAGGGAAATCAATTAACATACCATTTCTCATTTTGCAGAACAACATCACTCAATAATGGCCGATGAATAGCAAGGGAAAGAAACTCTTGAGCTGTAGCACTGTTTGCTCTGTGTTACACTGAGGTGTTCATGTGAGAGCACATGACAAATTTGAACATCTTCTGACTCTGATATTTGACTAGAGAGCAGCTGGACTTTTCACAGCTCCTCTGCTGCAGCTTTGCATCTCATCTTAGTAGAACAGCAGGAAACACTCTGCAAAGGAGAGATGCCAGTTTCTAAAAATTCCCTCTAGAGAGGGAATAGTCCCTAATGGCTTTGTACATGTACTAAACAAAAACCTGCTCTTAACAACTGAGAAAATATTACAGCTGATGTTTTTCAAATTGTAACTGGTCACTTTTTTTTGCTGTCTATTGTAAATTAAAAATGAAATCTGGGCACAGAATACTTAGTCTTTCTTAGTCAGTAGCTAGCATTCCTTGACCTTCTTAAATTAAAAAATTCAAACCACATTTTGCAGGAATTTTTAATAAGGAAGGTATTTGTCATAAAAATAGTAGAAAACTTGCCAAACTTTAATTACACAGATGCATTTAGTTTAACTGGCATGTTCATTTTTTCTTTATGTATTTTCAGCCTAATGTTTTCAGCTGTTTGATAATAATGAGGATCAGGCTGTCCTTAATTTACCCATTCAGGTAGATAATTCCTCTTGCTAAGGATTGCAAAACTTATTAAGCAAGGAGCATACTTACTTTAGTATTAAAATCCAGAGAAGAATAATTATCAACAGCAAAATTATTCTAAGTGTGTTTTAGCTTGCTAATGCCAGTATGATTTTATGTCCTTATTACTGTTTTATTTTTTCACAGTGAACATCCAAAAATTGAATTCTATCTGAAAAACTTTACTGCTGCAAAAGAAGTTTTGTTTGCCATAAAGGAATTAGGGTTCAGAGGAGGCAATTCCAATACAGGTGAGTTCATATTCCCCCTAAAACAGAAATTACTTTGGTTTTTTTTTTTTATGTGTATGTGTAAATGTTGAAGTTCTTATAATCCACATAGGTCAGAAAGTGTTTTAGATGCCACTTACCTTAATCAGGTCCAGTGATTTTCCTCTAGAATATTGCCACTTCTCACATTTAATTTCTACAAGTTAGGTGTGCTTATTATACATTTTATTAGAGTGCAAGTGTTTATACTTGTATAATTCTTCCTGCATTTCAACAGTAATTGACTTTTCACTAGTAACAGAATGATACCTTGAGACAAATTCACACAAGGCTTAGCGTTTCTTTCTTGTTGGAAGAAGAGCAGCTGCTGCCTCACTTTCCCCTAGTGGGATGGGGGGAGAATTGGGAAGAGGAAAATGAGAAAATCTGTAGATTGAGAGGAAGACAATTTATTAGGGAAACCAAAAGCCACTCACACAAGCACAGCGAAACAAGGAATTCACTCACCATGTCCCATGGGTAAGTAGGTGTTCAGCCATCCCCAGGAAAGCAAAGCTCCAGGTCACGTCCATGCCAACACTCCGAATGTCCCCTCACCCTCATTCCTTTCCCCACAGCTTTATTTGCTGCCCGTGACACCATGTGGTGTGGAGTAGCCCTGGGCTCAGTTGGGCTCAGCTGTCCTGGCTGTGCACCCCCAGCCTTCTCACTGGCAGGGTGGCACAAGAAGCAGAAAAGGCCTTGGCACTGTGCAAGAGCTGCTCAGCAATAACAAAAGCGTCCCTCTATTATCAACACAGTTTTCCACACAAATCCAAAACTCAGTCCCTACTAGCTAATTTGAAGAAAATTAATTATCAATGACAAAACCAGCCAGACATTGGAACTAAGCATCAAATGATGTTGCATTTCACAAGCTAAATTTAGTTAACTCCTTGAACTTTCTTCCTTCCAATCCATTTGGCCATACTAATATACCTACTTCCTAGCAAAACACCTTCTCAGTGAATTCTACCTCAGCTTTATCTGTGGGGTTTTTTAGGGGGGCGGAGGGGTGTTGATTTGGGGTTATTAGGGGTTAACTTACGAGGTTGCCCAAGTTTCATTATTATCAAATTTCCTGGGGCACCAATGCAATGCTACACTGGCTTAGTCCCATAGTTTTAACACAAATCCTGCACAATTTCAGATGGGAAGCTGATCCCAGAATGTACCATCACTGTATGCATTATTTCTTCTTATTTTTTTCTGTTCAAAACAAGGGAAAGCTTTGAAGTACACAGCCCAGAAATTCTTCTCTCTGGAGAATGGAGCACGGAAGGGAATTCCCAAGATCATTGTCGTGTTTCTGGATGGCTGGCCCTCAGATGATCTAGAAGAAGCTGGCATAGTGGCCAGAGAATTTGGAGTCAATGTGTTCATTGTGTCTGTAGCAAAACCCACAACAGAGGAGCTGGGAATGGTACAAGACATCGGTTTTGTCGACAAAGTAAGAAAGAATGTCATTATTTGGTTTTCAGTCATGAATATCATTCTGGAGAATTTACTTTACAGTAAAATTCTAATGAACTACTACATGTGTATATATAATAACTCATATAGATGTATAGACATAAAAATATTCTCTCAAACCAGCTGATTAAATTGTCCCTTCTCATAAGTGATTTAAAAGACTAGCAGAAGGAAGGTTAAAGAAACACTGGAGATTTTTCCTTGCTAAAGGGGCCACACAAAAGTACCATTGTCCTCCCAGTTCAGAAGCTTGGCCAAGTTGTAGATCCTGGAATTTGTAATTGCAGGAAGACTCTCAGAGCAGGAAATTCCCCTATCTCAGGTATGGTTTAATGTGCCAAAGCAATGGAATGCTGACATGATACATTCTCTCTCCTGAAAGGACAGACAGGGAGGTGCTTATTTCCAGCCTGCTCTGTGGATAATTATTTACTTGCTTTCACTACTAAGAGGACAGAAAATATGGAGAAACATATCCTCACAAGTCTGTATACAAGACTTTGATCTTGTATGCAGAATTTTGGATCTTGTCTCTTTTGAGTTAGAGCAGGAATTCAAACATCAATCACCTACTCTCACCTGAGCTTTCTGATCAGTATGTCTTTAGTTACTCTGCAGTGAGAAAACTGGTCATTTTCCACAGGAAGGTTGTAGATGTCTAACTTCAGCAGAAATGGCAGGAACAGAATGAAGCTCTGCTTCTTCTAGGGGTAAGATTCTAGCTGTTGATCCCAGAGGTATTGCAGGCAGGTCCAACCCTTACCCACTTGCAGAAGCACCATGGAGTGGTTTGGCTTGGAGAGGACCTTAAAAGTAATTTAGTTTCCACCTCCTTGCCACAGACAGGGATGCCAGCCAATAGACCAGGTAGCTCAGGCTTGGCCTTGAACACTTTTGGGGATGTGGCATCCACTACTCTGAGTACACTGTGTCAGTGTCACCATCCTCACAGTAAAGAATTTCCTCCTAACATCTAATCTAGATCTCTCCTCTTTTAGGAGATCTCTTTCCCTTGTACAATCACTGTCTGTCCCTGCAGGGGCACAGAAAGGCTCGACCTTAAGTGGCTGAGGCCTGTCCTCCCCTTCTGCATTTTGATCTTAGCCAGATTAGTTGGAGAGCTGGTTTTGAATTTAAACCCCTTCTCAGTTGCCTGGTACTTTATATGCATCTGATGGAAGCTAGGGGAAAAGAAAGTTTATGCTGAATGACCTGGAGCTATATTTCTACCCAGCTCTGTCTGTGTTTGTAACACTTTATAGATGAAAAATCCAAAGGTCCTATGAAGTTCAAAGGGAAAACACAGAGGCTCATTTTCAGTGTATAAGCAAAAATACAGAAATTTCAATCCTTTGACTATTTAGTATCATGACTGAGTTCACATACACAAAACAAAATTACAGTTTTCAGTTGTTGCACTTCTTGTGACTAAAGCTAAATTATTTGAAAACTTTCAGAGCTTGGGGGGCAGGGTTTATTACTGGATAAAATAAGCTGTACTACAGCTTTCCCTGACTTAAGTGCAGATGTTTCAATTTCTTTGAAGACCAGCACACAAACACCCATCCTAATCTCCCACCATGAGGCTTCATTTCTAACCTGCTTTTGAAAGAAAAATCATAGGTGTCTGAGTATTATCCATTCAACTGCTCCGTGGCCATTCACCCGTTCCGTTTACGTTTTCAAACAGGCTGTCTGTCGGAACAATGGCTTCTTCTCTTACCAAATGCCCACCTGGTTTGGTACCACCAAATATGTGAAACCTCTCGTCCAAAAACTGTGCTCACATGAGCAGATGTTGTGTAGCAAGACTTGCTACAACTCCGTCAACATTGGTTTCCTGATAGACGGTTCCAGCAGCGTTGGCGAGAGCAACTTCCGCCTCATGCTGGAGTTCGTGAGCAACGTGGCAAAAGCGTTTGAGATCTCTGACATCGGCTCCAAGGTGGCAGCCGTGCAGTTCACCTACAGCCAGAGGCCCGAGTTCGGCTTCGCAGACTACGGCACCAAGGAGAAGGTTCTCTCGGCCATCCGCAACATCCGCTACATGAGCGGCGGCACCGCTACTGGCGATGCCATTTCTTTCACAACCAAGAATGTGTTTGGGCCAGTGAAAGATGGCCCTAACAAGAATTTCCTCATTGTTCTGACTGATGGTCAGTCTTACGATGACGTTAGAGGACCTGCTGCAGCCGCACAAAAAGCGGGTAAGTTACGTATTTTGAAAAGCGGTGGAAGTTGGTCCATCCTATTTCTGCTGCACTGCAAATGTTAAGATTTTAAAGTTTGTAAAATATCATACTTGCTTTAAATTCAAAACTAGGAACTGTTTTCCAAAAAACCCCAAGCAACCAGTATGACAGAGCCAGGTGTGACTAGCCTCACTTGTGGCAGCTTAGGGCTCAATATATACCCGGTCTCATTTCCCTAAACAGTAGAGTAAGAATAACGAGCCAAGTGTCCCCATCATCATCTAGGAAGGGAATAAGCAGTTGTGACCAAAAAGCTTTTTGGGCTGATGATGCTTGAAGTATATGAAGTATACACAAAAGAACCAAAACTACTTTGAAAATCATTTTACACAGTGTTACTTGTGTTTCAAGATTGACATTGTAACTGCTACAATCCTATGTGTCACTTTAAGAACAACTCAGACATTAGCTCTCATGATACCTCATATTTCCTTCAGGATTTTTCCTGAGACAAATCTAATTCTTGGTATTTAGTGGCAAAATCTAATTATCCTTAACTGACTGCAGGTGTTGAAACACACTTTGCAAACCCACATTGATTCATTCATGTAGAAATGGCTGGTTTTCTTGTATTCACAGGCAAAAGGGTCTCTTTTTTATTTCCTTTTTGTAGGAATAACAGTCTTCTCTGTTGGTGTTGCCTGGGCACCTCTGGATGATCTGAAAGACATGGCTTCTGAACCAAGAGAATCTCATACTTTCTTCACCAGAGAGTTCACAGGATTGGAGCCGATGGTCCCTGATATTATTAGAGGCATCTGTAAAGATTTTTTGGACTCTAAACAATAAAAAATCTGCTGTTGACTATTACTATTTGAAACTAAAAATCATGAAATTGAAATGGTCCCTCTAAAGTACAGACATTTTATTCTTATATATGCTATCATAATACAGAGGAAGAAGAAGGGCTACTTTTTGTTTCTGTAATCACTCAAAGATTCTTGTGAGCTTGTTAGAAGTTGTACTTGATACTGAAGTGCAGAATTTGGCCAACAGTTAATATTTTCAATGAGCATATAGCATCCCAAAGTTTAAAACTTTGCATATCATGCACTTAAGAATAGCAGATATTCAGAGGAAATAATACAGCTCTGAAGTTTTTCTGCCACCTGCTAGATACCTTCTTATGAGTTAAAAATAATATAACTTTAAATACAAGGTACTACCTTCTATAAGCTTGCTGTAGCTCACAATTCCGTATCTTTTCAAAGAGTTCTGCTGATAACACAAAATACTTTCAGTGCTCCCCTTGTGCAACATCCATTATTGCCTGGCAGCACAAGAAAAGATATGACAGATTGTAGCTGAAAGAGTCTATTTTTACTAGTTGGGGTTTTGCTGGATCTGGTTGGCAAATTTTACATCAAAAATCATTTAACTTCTATCCACAGAATTCTGTGGATCTATTTGGTTGGTTCTTTTGCCACAGAATTTTAAAGGTATTTAAAACTAGGTAGCTCTTTGAGGATCTGGATCCTAGCACATTAGCTACTGCTACTGCTTTCTGCACCACTGAAGTCAACAGTGATATTCCAAATATAACTGACAACTGGGTATTTCCTGTCTGCTGCCTTGTACTGTCTTGATTTGACAAAGTTGTTATTGGCCAGACAGTTAGAGACAGGAATCTTAGGCCAAGAGATTAAATTAGACCACACAGTGGGAACTGAGAGCATTCAAATTCAAGTCCAGATGTATCTTAAACCTTTAAACCTAACAGGTTTATATCAGATTACATGGTCAGAAAAGAAGAGACTAGGCAGACACATTAAGTGGGATTTAGTAGTTCACAGAATAACAACTTCATAATGGTAGTAAAACCATCTTTACAGATGTGCAAGGTTTTCTGAAGATAAAGGAATAGTTTTCTTTTAAAAGGCTTTCATTTGATTGTATACCTAGTAATGTTGATACATTTATATGCCCACACATGTGGTTAAAATTATGTGCTATTCACCAAGTTATTTCAGAGTCCTGGTGTGAATAACGTACTCCAAATATTCTTTAGAAAATAAAGGGGGGTTGCAAATAAAATGTATAGTAGAAAACAAAACAGCACTTTCCCTGTCAATCTGGGGTTTCCCTATTTTCCTCTCCCCCACTATTGATTGTAAAATTTCTAGTAGTTATGGAGTGGCACAGAAGGGATTGTATTCACTGGGCTTTTGCTGTGCACTTTTTAATAACTTATAACTGGCTATATATGCTCTAAACATAAATGGCAAAGATGCCTTGTATTTTTCTAGTAATTGTTATCCTTAATTTTGTTATGTGTTTATAGATGAGTATTAAGCTTTTGCTGTACAAATTCATATGCTGTATCAACTTTGTGCAAAACTTTAGTTTATAAACTTTTTATAGAAATACATATTGCAAGAAAACTGGGATGGTTGCTATCTGTTTTAATATCTTGTAACACAGAAGTCTTTTTATGATGACCCTCATATATTATAGCTTGAGTAAGTTGTATGTGATACTTCCTAACCATATTATCTTAAATTCCAAATCATTCTCAACTAATAAGGGTATTTTTACAAATATTTTAATGTGAATGAGTCAATATCAAAGTTTTAGTCATTGTTCATATTAGGTATGATGCTAGTTAAATCATCTGAATATAAATTGTGGGCTAGCTGATAGAATCATGTTTTCCTTCCTACTTTGCTTTTACTATTGCAAAGAAATAGGCAGCTTTAACTCATGTCAGTCATTCATCTGACAAAAAGCAGGTTTGCACCCCTGGGACACTGAAAGCTGCAGAGCTAAGTGTCCACATATTTCCATTTCACAGGAATGGTGATGCCATGTTACTTGCACCCTTCATACACTCCTGTTACATTCAGACAGGGAGCATAGAAAATACTTTTTAAAGATACAATGTTTATGTGCCAGCAAGCATTTGTGAGCACAGTTTCGATCTGAGAAAAACACTGGTGGGATATGGATAAAAGAGGTCCTGAGGCAGGGTGGAAAGGATGTAGACTGTGCTGTAAGAAGAAAGCAAATTTGGAGGAGGACCAGCATGGCAGAGGTAGCAGACACGGGTTGAAGCTCTGGTTTGTTAAACAAGGTAAGTAAAGCCACAGACAAGGATTCAGTTGTATGCTGCCAGACCAAGTTGTACAAAGAACATGAGGAGAGCTGCAGCTACCATCAGTTATACAAACTCCAGTGGGAAAAACTGCTGCAGATTTAGGGCTGTCAGTCAAGAAGTCGGTCTGCAGGGGATCAATTCTGCTCTTTTGTGAGACTAATGAAAACCATTGTAAAGGGGCTGGACTACATGACCTTTAAAAGGTCCCTTCCAACTGAAACCACTTTGTGATTTTCTATGCCAGATTTCCCTGAACAGTACTCAGACTCAGGGGGCCTCAGATTTGCAATCCCAATCCTAATGGCATATCACACTAAAAAGAAAAAAAATAAATATATATATATATATATTAGGATTCCTTAATTTAGAAAAAAGTAGAAAACTCTGAGGTTAGGGGTTTAGGTACTTAACTGTAACTCCCATTCAGCTGTTTTGAATTTTACATGAAATAGTAGTTAACACAGTTCAAAACTCATCCTTCCCACTTGAAGCAATCAAAATTTACAAAGTTTTATAATTTGCTGTCCTAAATAAATTGAAATCCCTTTTTGTACCATGATAACTTCCAGGAAGAGCTACAACTGACAGCCATTGTTTGATGAGGACACATTCCCTGCCACAAGATCTTTCCTGGGTAAATTCTCCACTCACAGGCTATTTTATAACAGAAAGGAGCATGACTTCCTTTGTCATTGGCAGTATGTCTTTCTCAGTCTTAGAAGGAAACTCAGGCCAATGTCTCTGATTCTGCTTACACATTTTCTGCACCTCAAGTTTTGCCCCTTGCACAAATCTTAGGCATTTAGGTCCCCCCTTTAACATGAATCACCTTGTATACACATCTCTTGATAGCATGGCTATTTCTAGCTCTGACCAGAGCAGTATATATGAAAAGCAGGTATACAGTCTAGGACTGAAGGTCAGTAAACTGCAGAGAAATCTTCATACAGCCAGACCTACAACTTGGTAGCAAAAGCCTTCTACATTATATCCTTAAGCAGAATGCAAAATGGGTCTCAGAAGTTGACTAACCTTTATTATCATTGCGAAACTATTAATATTGAATCAGCAGGGAATGAGAAAGACGCAAAAGAAAGACCATCCCAATATTCTTAAGAGAAACAAGTCACTTTAAAAGTATTATGCCTTTTATAAAATCAATGCCAATAACGAGCTATGCAGAAATGAGCCAAAATCATTCACATTGGAAGGCAAAATGGTAATTCTCTACAACTTATAAAGCAATTTTGAAGTGGGAAGCAAGACGAATAGGTTTAGATTTTCTGGCACATTAGTATAGTCTCATCAGAACGTTATATTCTCCTATAAATATTACTTCCATTTGCATTTCATATTAGTGTTGTCACATAAGCTTTCCTTTCTGTAAGGCATGGCCCCATAAAATACAGTATTTTTACCTTCCCTGTTCTGAAGAAGAAAAGTGGGGACAACTGCTTATGCCTTGCTTTTAAGCCTTTTTCCTTATGGGGCAACTCTCAGTATCACTACCTAGCTCCACCACTTTTGTCAGCACTTTGCTTCCTTTCCTTAGCCTGAAGGGTACGTCAGCTCCAGAAAGCATCAAAGCCACAAAAATGACAGAAAATTTCTCTGTTTCATGCAAGTGTCACAGAAGGCCTGAGTACACTGTCAAAGATGATCAACTTTATTCTTAAACAAACTGGGGACTTAAATCCCCAGCCTAATAAAATTAATGGCTTTGGTTTGGTCCTGGGATAGTAAACATAAGTGGTAGTTTTGGGAAGTGAAAGCAGAACGTGGCTGCGTATCTTGTGGTTACCTGTCATCCAAACAGAGACACCAAACACATGGAAACTTCCAGTGAACAGTTTATAACTGAAGTATGAGCCACTTTTCAGTCATATATGTCCACTAACTGGACATGTTGCCCTCATTGGCCTCATGAATTTTGCCTCCATCTTCAGCCGAAGGAAGAATAGGTTCTGAAAATTTGCTGTCTATGATTAAATCCCAGGTTTTAATCTCTGCTTTGAGGCAAATGAGCACTTGAAATTTAATCTCATTAGGATCAAAATTTCCTTTCCTTTCAAACAATCAAGTCTGGTTAGTGAAGTGTCCTTGATCATAAGCTGCTTTCATGAAATGAAGGGTATTTATTGTTTCATTACTCTCTAATTTGTTTACATTCATCTGCATCTATACATAAACAATTATTGTGTCCTATTTGTCTCTGCATCCCATACCCAGAGCAGTTCCCTGCAAACAGCAGCAGGGCCAGCTGATCTTCAGCCATGGCAGGACGATGAAGGGAGGGTCAGGGTTTGCCACAGGCAGAAGGAGCAGGCAGCATCCTCGCCGCTGCCAAGCAGCCGAGGCTCACGCTGCGGGCGCTCTCCTGGGAGCCCGGCGCTGTCAGCTCCAATAGACTCTCAGCCCCGGGGTAGAACTGAACCTACGGCTGAACTTCACACTGGACCAGTTCCTAAGACACCAGCATGGGAATCCTGCACTGCTGTTTTTGCTAGCAAATGTTAACTAAACTTTTCCGACCTTTGCTGAGGTCAGATACGGCCTTTACTACTTAACGGCAGTTGAAGTATGGCAGAATGTAAGCAAAGGGATATAAAACTATTTTTCTGCCCTGGTGCATGTGATCAAATTACAAGTATGATAAACAATTATCTGCCAAAGAATACAAGCTAGAGACAACAAGAAGTCAAAAGACTGAGAAAAACGCTGGCAAGATTTAGGAAAATACTTTAAATTTGATGGGAAAAAAAATCACAAAAATTACTAACTTAGCATCACTTCCAATTTTTTGGTACATTCTAAATCAAACTATATAATTAAAATAGTAATTTTTTCCAATTAAAAGCAAATTCACAATTATGTAGTTTCTGAAATTCTCTTGACATCCTTGGGTATTTTAAGCATATAGTACTTGCTCAGAAAAGGTAGATGGGAAAACAGCTTTCTCTCATCTAAATACTCTAAATTAGCTAAGATACACAAATTTGTTGAACTAATTCTGGTGAGGACTAGGAGCCAGTTTAGAAAAAAAACCCAGACCTGTCTGGCACAGCATGTTGGTAGCAAATATATCAACAAGGAATTTACTCCCCGATGGTCAGATTTGCTCAAATCTAAACAGAGACTAGACTAACACAAACAATTAGGATAAAACGACCATGATCAGTTGATTCTGTTAACGCAAAATATCTGCCAAAAAAAAGTTTTCTGACAGAATATAATGCATGTGCACCATGGAAACTGTCGGATGTTAGGTCAGTCACACTGGGAAAAAGATTTCCAGCCTCTAAGAAATTCTTCTGTACGGCACCGGTCAACTAAATCTTTACACACAACTATGTTTATTAAAACTAGCAGTCAGTCACCTGGGTTATCTCAGGCAAGAGAGACACATCAGTAACTCAGGAAGCCAACACACAGCTCCTGTTCTGGCAAACATCTACCCTAGTAATGAGGACTTAGCAGTATTTTAAAAAGATTTGCTACCGTTAAGGTGCAATGGTATTTCTAACACCAGAAAACTCCAGCAGAGGGAATCCAGGGGAAACCTCTGGCTACCAGCCAGTCCACCAAAAGCACGAGGCACGTAAGACAGAGCCTTGATTCAGACTCCAACACAGCACCAGTGCATGCAGAGCAGCTGCAGGCCCTCCCAAGAGCTGCTGCTTTTGAGCTCCTGCCCCAGCTGCCCACCGCCCTTCTCGCAGAGGCCGGGCACTTCCCAAGAGCTGAGCTGCAGCAGCCTGGTCTGCACAGCCAGCACCCTCCTCCCTCCCTGCTGCACACAGGCCATTTCCCCAACACAGCTACACGGCCTGATTGCTTTCTTCCCAGCCACTGCTGAGATGTCAGAGAAGAAAGATAATACTTCTGCATGAAGCAAGAGCTCTGTATTCCCACTGCATGGTAAT
This sequence comes from Nicator chloris, assembly GCA_013400495.1. Lineage (NCBI taxonomy): Eukaryota > Metazoa > Chordata > Aves > Passeriformes > Pycnonotidae > Nicator > Nicator chloris. The sequence goes on from WAAE01023153.1 coordinate 26,131, forward strand.
CTCACAAGAGCTTAGAAGCAAGATGTCCCTAATTAAGTAGCTCCTTCTTTAGAAAGAAAAGCCCCAAGTAGTAATTAAGATACAAATGAAAAAAACCCAAAACAACAGATACCCATTTCACCCTTTTCAAGGTACAAAAGAGCAACTGGAAAGATACCTGAAACAATGGGGAAAAAAAGGTGCTTAAAAAAGGCAAAGAGGCCAGTCACCACAAAGTCCCTCAAGAATACCATCACCTGGGCAGCCCCCCTTTCATGAAGGAAAATCACATCCCCTTGGCCAGCTGCTGTGCATGAGTAAAACCCCAGTAGCAATCAGGCACAGTCTGAGAAGTGCCCAGATGCAACCAGTCACTGCAGGTGCACGAGGATCAATGACAGATTCCCAACAGCCATATGGCAAGCCAAGGTGAGGTGGAGCAAGCCTCAGGAAACACTGCAAGAATACATGACCAACAGTGGGCAACATGAGCAGCTCGGTGAACATGTAAAGCATGTTGTTTTACATTATCAACTCATTTGTTTCTGTATTAAAAATTAAAAACAACCAATACATTTAATGACTTTTTAAAGTTTTTGTACCTTGAACTATTTATTTTTAAAAATCTGTTACTAATTTAATCTGCATAAGACTCAAGGATGTACATTCTCAAAGTATCAACAGAGCAAGTACGAAAATGGAACATTCTTAAACTTTCTTGCTCAGCTCAGAAGTATTTCAAAACAATTCTGAAGCTTTCTGCTATTTCTATTTTAAAAAGGTTCTTAAAGGCAGAACATAAATACACGTGTGTGTATAGATATCTACACACACGCACTGCAGTGACAAGCTGAGTGGTGTGGTTGACACAGCTGAGGGATGGCATGCCATCCTGAGGGACCAGGACAAGCTCCAGGAGCAGGTCCATGGGAACCTCCTGAGGTTTAACAAGACCAGGTGCTGGTGCTGCACCTGGCTTGGGGCAACCCCTGGATCAGCACAGGCTGGGGATGAACACATGGACAGCAGCCCTGCCCACAAGGACTTGGGGGTGCTGCTGGGTGAGAGGCTGGACATGAGCCAGCCATGGGCACTCCCAGCCCAGAGAGCCAATTGTGTCCTGGGCTGCAGCCAAAGCAGCGTGGGCAGCAGGGGAGGGAGGGGATTCTGCCCCTCTGCTCTGCTCTGCTGAGAGCCCACCTGCAGGGCTGCACCCAGCTCTGGGTGCCAGCACAGCAAGGACATGGACCTGCTGGAGGGAGTCCAGAGGAGGCCACCAAGATGATCAGAGGGATGGAGCATGCCTCAGAGAGTTGGGGATGGCCAACCTGGAGAAGGCTTTTGGCTAACCTAATGATGGCCTTGCAGTAGCTGAAGGGAGCCTGTAGGAAAGCTGGAGACGGACTTTTTACACAAGCATGTGGTGACAGGACAAGGGGAAACTGCTTCAAACTGAAAGAGAATAGGTTAAATTGGATGCTAGAAAAAATTCTTTACTGTGAGGGTGGTGAGTGACTGGCACACAGGTTTCCCAGAGAAGCTGTGGATGCCCCATCCCTGGAAGTGTTCAAAGCCAGGTTGGTGGATGGGGCAATAAAAAACCTGTTTAGTGGAAGCTGCCCCTGTCCATGGTGGGGGTACAGGCTTGGAACTACATGATTTTCAATGTCCCTTCCATCCCAGGCCTTTCTATGAGTTGATGAAACCAAACAGCAAAAATGCAAGGAGTGAGCACTGTGAGCAAAGGGCTTTCCCCTGATGTGAGATGGGAAGTGCTGGAGCAGAGTGCTATCAGTTTTGAAGTCAATTTAAGCACGTAATAGTAAGAGCATGCCTAGACAGAATGTGCTATCAGTTTCAAAATAAATTCACATACAGTATGTGAAACGGATGGCCATTGATAGTATAGCTTCAAGCCCACAGTTTTTCCACTTGGAAAATCTACCAATTTTCTCCTGGCAAATAAATGTGTCCTTACTAAATTAGGGAAGGTTCTTAAGCAGGGCTTATTACGCTCTTTTTCATGTGTACTTGCTATTTATGCGGATGGCATACTACTATTTACACTGTAATGGACTACAGTCACCACTGATCTGCTTAAAACAGTTCCTACAATTTTTATTGGGGATGGGGACTAAGTCTGTTAACATCAATCACACCCAAAATGCTAAAGGTATTATTAAACATATTCAGATATCTTTCCATTCAGGTTCTGAGCACCAGTCCTTTGGGTGTCACAAAAGAGAAGTAAATTGTTTCATAAGCTGAGGTGGTTTTGCTAAATAAAACCATTTCTTTGAGCACTATCGTCATTTTCCCCATCACCAATACTACAGCTCTTCGATTCTAAAAAAGTCAAACCCAACAAATAAAAGTTTCAGCATGTTATACCCCACAACAAATAAAGTAAGATGCATTAGAAATGATTGGTAATATTCAGTAACTGATGCCTCACTACAGCATTTGATCCAGTATGCATTAGTGAATTAAGATGATCATTAAGATTTCAATTAAGGAAAATAAGCAAATATTTTTGGTTTTATCATTTCAATTTTAATACAATTAAAAAAAAGGTAAATGTTATGCATGGTAATGTTTATTAAACAATCACATTTTATTTAAGCATTAAAATGCAGCAGTCTGGAAAAGCTGCCAGAAACAACGTTTGGCTTCAGAAAAGGCGATTATGAAATTACTTCCAATAAAATTCAAATACTCTCTTTGTCTGTTGATTAGTTGAATGCTTTAGACTGGAAAGAACAAAAAGTGCAAATCAGCTGAATGTTACTTTCAAAAGTGAAGTCTTAGTGTCCTACAAGCAATTACTGGAAGGCCTCACCTCAATCTTCATGATAAAGGACAAAATTCTCCAATTCCTACACAATTATAATTTACTGTAACATTTCAAGCAATGCAACATTATTACTAAAACAAAATCAATTCCAAAATATAACTGCAGTATTCTGCCTACCATGAGCACCCCTTTCCTTTTTTTTTTTTTTTAGTTCTAATTTGCTTGACATGAGATGGCATGAAATACATTCTTACTGGAAAACTGGAAACTTACAAGGAACAATGCAGTTAAGCCACTTATAGGAACATGTTCTAGCTTAAGTTAATTTATACTTAAACATACTACTTTACATGAAAATATTCATATTGTGGTATTCTGTTTCTGCTGATAGACTTTGAGCAAAGTGACTCATCACTGAACAGGTAAATGTTGACCTTCAGTTTAGGTTTTGTGCATCAACTTTAAGGGAGGACTTGGAAAGAAATGGACAAGGGTAAGACATATGAGCAAATTTTAGGTATTTAGAAACAATTTTTTTTTTTAATTCAAAGTAATTATTCTGTGGCAGTTTGAAATAAAAAGAGAGTACCTTTCTGGCTCCTAAATCACTTCAGAATCACTTCATATGCAAAGATAATGAAAAATACTGAGATTATCACCTTAGAAGGGCTGTAAGAATACACTAGCAATTTTCGATTTGTTCTTGTAAAAATCTTTTAAAACATTGTGGAAACATGTTCTTATATGTGGGTACTGCTGCTTGAAACTGAACAGTTGCTCAACATCCAGACAACTATTACAATCTTGCAAAAGCAAAGCAGCTTATAAGCATAATAAACAAATGGTCATTTTGCTAAAATTGAGACCTAATTTAGTAATTTGTAAAATGACTCTTTCAAACTGTGCAACACAAAATAATGTAGCCAACAGTAACATACAGGTACACCATTTAATATTTATTATATGCATTTTATATACATTATTTTTCAACAGCTGTACTTTTGCTATGTGGTACAATCTTAAAAATTTGCTGATTCATAGTTTGTAAAACAGAAACCTTACAAAACTCATCAAAACTCGCAAACTGATCAGAAAAGTTTTGTGGAAGACTAGAAAAAATACTTTTTTGTATTAATCATGCATTACACAAACAAAATTTTTAGTTACACCATAAACTGAAGCACATCTGAAAAATAAAATAAAAGCAGGGAATAACTAGTCAAAACACAGCAGATTTATGAATCTTGAATTAACTACTTTTGTATTCTAGTTGAAATGCAAATAAAAATAATTTTCACTCCAAAGGTTCTGAAACAAGATTTTTTTTTTTGAATCAACTCCACTCCAGGTACTTAACCAGAGGAAAAAGAATTTCTTGGTTTGCCACTTTAGAATTATCAAATGTCCCATTTTCTCATCTATTTTAGACTGTTCAAAGAGTGCCATAACAGATATACAGGGCCCTTTAACACACTACATAAAAGGATATAAAGACCAACAAAAAGTGAAATAAATAACAATAGGCCATTAGCAAGATGGGTAATCCTTGATAAATAAACTCGTAAATACAGTAAGATGTACAAAATATCACATAGTGATAGGATGCCAAGATTAAATTTTTTTAAAGAGTTCATTCAGGGGTATTAACCCCTCTGTGTTTCATTTGAACACATTTTACAGTCCTTTATTTATGAAGACAGTTATGCGATGATGATGAATTAGCATCCTTAAGCAAGGACTTAGCTGAGCTGTATTAGGCAAAAGAAGGGAAGATTGTGGTTACACGGCAGCGGGTCAGTGAGATCTCTGTGTTTTAGGGTTCTATAATGCAGAAAAACATTATCAATACAATCTTGAGCACTGTTGTGACAGGCTAAATATATAAAAAGACTTATAAAAACTAGAATTTTATCCAAACATTTTGTGCAACTAATGCTAAAATATTTTAAGTTAAATTTCCTTTTCTTTAAAGCAAAATAAAAGTTTAAAAGGGGAATCTGTGGCATTCAACTGATAAACAGAAGATTACTAAGAGATGAAAAGAAAGCTACTCTTGGAGCTCACTTCCCCCCACAAGAGCACCACATTCCTAACCCTAAGGCAGCACACAGAGTCCAAAATAAAAGTCTTTTGTAAGATCAGACTCCACGTTTGCTTAAAGACACCTAAAGAACAGACATACGCTCAGTTCATATCCAGTCAAGGCTACAAATACTGGTTTTCTTTTTTGTATTTGTCCCCACCCCCCCAAATACAGTAATTACAGTTAAATGAATGAGCCTGACATTGTTCAGGATGTGGTGACTTTTCACCAACTTCTACCTGCCCCCTTACGAGCCTTCACCCAGGCAGATCAGATGTAGTGTCTTATTGGTAACCTTATAATTGATGGCAGTGACGCATTCCCTCTTTTTTGTCCAAACAGACCTGCTGTTATGATGCAGGTTTGTTCTGCTATGTCACACGAATACTTTGGCAAGGGCATCAGCTCCTGCACTGGCAATATATGCTTTTGATGGATGAAATGCTACATCATAAATTGATTCATCCAGCTTTTTCCTATGAGCTGTTATTTCTTGCACACATGTCTTGCTGTCCAAATTCCACAACCTAATGGAACAATCATGGCCTGTTTAGGAAAGAAAGAAAGGAAAAAGACAAAAAAGACAAGGTTATATTTGTCAGAAATTCAGTGCATCATAAATGCATGATTTATATAGAACATATGGAATATGAAAAAAAATTCCCTTACTTCCAGACATTAAATAGATTCCATTAGGATCTACAGCTAGACTTGTGACAGCATCCAAGTGAGCAACCATAGAATGGATCATTTTACCTAAAGAAAAAACAGTGAATATCCTGTGAAGTACTGTTTATTTAAAAAAACATCAACCCATTCCCCCTAAATGCAATATAAGATAACATGCTTATTTAGATTCCAGTAATATTTGAATGGTTCTATTCTGTTAGAAATTATGAAATTTCAACTCCAGACTCTTGTATAAATATCAGGGCAAATGACACACAACTCTTAAAAAGGTATTCCCATTGTAAGCAATCTTTCTATCCACTTGGCATCTCTACTGGCAGCAACAACAATGAAGACCTAAAACGACTGTGTGAGAACTTCTCTCTCTTAAATATCCTAATAACTGCCCCAGTAGGGGAGTGTTGATGAAGCTTTGTAAAACGAGACGTACTGAGCCATATCAATGGTCCATCTATCTCTGTCATTGCTAGGAGAGAAAAAGAAGGCAACTATAGGTGATACTTGCCCAAAATACTCCCCAGCTTCTAACAACTGTTTGGTTATGTCACAAACCAGAATAGTTAACTCTGCATTCAACTACTCTTGATGTAGTAGTACTCTTTTCTTTATGTTGACCTCTGGAGGTTCACTCTTAATAACATCTTTTAGCACCTCACGATGCTTTTGGGAAGCAGTTCCGGAATGTTTAACTGCACAGAAGAACCACTGCCTCTCTCCTGTTTTGAGCCTGTCACCTGTTGGGGATTAGCAACTGAACCTCAGTTCTTGTGTTGAAAGAGAGCAAAGAAATACCTGTAAGACCATGACCAACATGATGAAAGTATATCAGCTTTGTTAGTTGTTCGTCTTCTTGAAGAATCAGCCTACCCTGTTCCTAAGATTCTTCCTGAAGAAACTGAAAGCTACTGAAGATCTTTGAACATCTTTCTAACCATTCTCTGAAACATATTAATTTGGCTATATCCCTTTTGAGATAAGGGAGACTTCATTCAAAGTATTCATACAAAGGTACTGAAAATGTTCCCTTTTGCTTTTATTCCTTTCCCTCCTCCTAATATGCATTTTGCTATTCTAACTGCTAAGCAACAAACTAGTATTTTTATCCAACCTCTTATCATAACTCCAAGGTTTTACTTTGAATAAGAACAGTCAGCCCAGTGATTATTATTTTATATTACAATGTTTATTTTTCCTTACATGTATCATTTCACATTTATCCACATGGAATTTAATTTGCCTGCTTTTATGTCTTTTAAGATCTCCAGTTCTTCCTCATCAGCGTTCATATTTAATAACCTGAACTAATGAAAGTTGGTTAACTGCTAATACACTGTTACCTGTTCAGATGACTCACTATGTTGAACTACTGCTGATCCCTCCAGATCTGCTGGTATTTTATTCCAAAAAAAGGACCATTTACTTCTACCCTCTGATTCCTGTCTTTGACCCAATTATTTTTTATGCAGATTCTTATTCTTTGTTTCTTTGAAGTAATAGATCTTAATTTCATGCATTTAATGACCACAATTCAAATACATACATTCATGGCAGGTGCAAAGTGGAAAAAATGTCTAAGTTTTGTGCTTTAGAAAACAAAAACCCCAGCAACACCATCCCCTACTAGGCCCAAATCAAACATGTTTCAAACAGGGGTTTTGCATGTGCTTACTTAAAGTGAGATAGATTTTTTTCCTTCCAACTTTGATAGGTAACATGTACGAAGTGACAGGTAATTTCACAAATAGGAAGTTTAAGTTTGTTCTTACAATTATTTTAACATTTTTGTCATGACACACAGTGCAGTTTTCTCCCTATAGCCTTCTTCACCCTCTTTCTTCCAGATACTTTTCTGCTTTATAAACCTTATCAAAAGCTTAAGTATAATACAGGATTAAATTACCACGATGAATTCAGGGTTATTTCTTGCCCTAATAGGTACTAAGTGATCTTTTTTACTACTGAGAGTTGAAAAACGTAACTGACACATGCTTAAAGTTAAAAGCATGGAAACAATGAAAGAAAGAACAAAGCAGACATACGCTATAATTAGGAAAGCCCTAAATTAAAGACCACTTTCTTGTTCCTCACAACTCTCTCTGCCTGTTTTGAGAGTGTTTTCTGAATTCTGAAATCACAATTGTAACAGGTATCACTATTTCACAGAGAAGCTAGTGAAAAGATTTAATCTTAGAGATACCAAAAGTTCTGGTTTGTGTAAGACTACATCACTAGTAAGTTTTCTACAAATGGATTCTCCCTATGTCATCCAGACGTCTTTAAACACATTCATATGTACAAATTAGGTTCTCTTTATCCTTACCCGTTTTGTTGTCAAAAAATTTGATGTGTCTATCTTCATGTGCTGTAATAGTTACAGGAAGTGTGGGATGACTTACTACCTTGTTAATATGATTATTTGATTGTACACCTGAAAATAAAATAAAAGAATATTCATCGGCCTTGAGGGAAACGTTAACGTTAAAATGACAGGATTTTAGCATTACACTTTAGATTACCACATTATATAATATTATGTAAGTAATATTTTAGGACCAATGGACCTCCTAAGAAATAAAGCTTCTTGCTTTACAGGATGGGGTAAGGTGAGGTAGACCCCAGCCAAAGAACTGTAAGGTTAAAGCTTGCAAGTAGTTTACACCCATGAAAGATTCTTGAGAGATAAAACCCAGCAAGTACTGCAGGGCAGCACTAGCCAAGTAGAAACAAACTGTAGCATGAGCAATGTATGTTTAGCACACAACTCTTAACACTTCTACATCAAAAATATTTGGGGGGGGGGGGGGGGGGGGGGAAAACC
>WAAE01023155.1:0-21050 GCA_013400495.1 Nicator chloris
TGAGGAAGCTGGGGTTGTTTAGCAAGGAAAAGAAGAGACTCAGGGGAGATCTTAATGGTCCCTAACATAGGTGAAAGGAGGTTGTAATTAGGTGGGGGTTGGTCTGTTCTCACAAGTAGCGAGCAATAGGAGAAGAGGAAACAGTCTTCGGTTGCACCATGAAAGGTTTAGATTGGGTATTAGAAAAAATTTCTTCACTGAAAGGGTTGACAAGCAGTGGAATGGGCTGCCCAGGTAAGTGGTTGAGTCATCGTCCCTGAAAGTATTTAAAGGATGTGTGGATGAGCTGTTTGAGGACATGGTTTAGTGGTGGACTTCACAGCATTTAGTTTATGGTTGAACTCAATGATCTTAAAAGTATTTTCCAGCCTTTTCTATTCTGTTCTGTTTTATTTGTAACAGTTAATTTCAGGGAAGTAATGGAGGCAAGTCCTGCTACTGGAAAGAAAGTTTTCAGGAATGTTGTCTGGCCAAAAATATTAAAAACACTCAGTGTTATTATTTTATTATATTATAATTTTTTTTTACTAAGAACTAGGTACTGACAAATGAAATCAATGAATTCTAAACCTCTTTAAAATAGGTCTGCTTTTATTTACTTTTCTACACTTGGATTTATCAAGTTAGTAATTACATTGAAATAATTCACAAAAGTGAGAAACTCAGAACTGTTTTACTTCTATAGAACAATTATAAACAACTTTAAAGCGTTATAGACTTTGACATAATTTTTTTCCTGTGCCATAAAATCAAATAATTTATCCAGCTCACTGGAGGATATTCTCACAGAGAGAATTCAGTGATGTAATGTGTACTTATCTCCCCCCTTACCCCACAGCAGAGCATATGGGACACCTCTAGCAGCCTTGTGAATCATGCAGCTCACGTGAATGTGAGCAGGAAAGCCAGTATTTTAAGCACATACAGAGATAATAGCTTTTCAAAGAGGTGGTGTGGAGTTCAGTCAAACACTGAGACTACCCAATGTATTTACTGTCACCCCTGAGCGTAGCAGTGTGCCTGTACCACTCAAATCATCCCCGAGAACAGGTGTCTGTGCTTCCTGAAGAGAATGCACCCCAGCACCCCTCACACCCTCCACCCTGGTGTGGGTTGTGCCATCCACCCTCTGTTCATTCTGTGTCATCCTTAGATTTACAGGCAGCTAGTTAGGTGTTGTTACTTACCTCACACATTCTGTAAAGGTTAACACTTTAAAATGTGAACACTGACCTACATTAAACCACTGTTAAGGTGTTTTTTTTTTCCAACACACAATCACTAGTCTATTTTCTAGCTAGTTCTTTTTACTTTTCTGTGTCTTAATCTGGATCTCTGAAGCTTGTAGTTTTAAGCTGAGGCCTGTCATGTAAAACTTGATCAAAGGCTTGCTACAAATCCAAATAAAATATATTATATGAACAATTATTATCAACCTTGCCTGTAAAATGAAGATATAGGTACAGAAATCTTAGACTGGAGCAATGTATTTGCAAGCATTACAATGTGATCTGCTACAGAGGGCTATTCTTTTGATGTCTCATTTGTGATATATATTGTTCCACGAATAAGGTAATCCTTAATAATTTTTACTCTACAAAGTACAAAAAGGATGCCAGAGTAAGTCTAACATAAAGACATGCAATTTCTCTTTAAAAGCAGTAGGTTTTGGTGTTGGTGGGGTTTTTTGGGGTTTTTTTTGTTCTTTTTTTTGGGGGGGGGTGTTATTGTTTTAGGGAGGGTGTTTATTTGCTTGATTCTGTGTATGTAAGATAAAGATTTATTTTTATTATTTGTTGACAAATATGGCAATTAGAACTCTTGTGTACACTTGTGTGTGTTTTAAATTGTCTTGTCACTGAGGATAGTAAAAATTTTGGTTATAGGACAATACCATTGTTCTGTGTATCAGAAGGCTCATGTTCCTGCTGGTGAGAGGGATTTCTTTGGTACCTAAGTCAGTTGGAGTCTTTGCATGATTTTGAAATTATCTGTATATTTTTAAAATGTGTTCATGTCAAAGAGACATTAAAAGAGACAAAGAACAGCACAAGAAGAAACTCAATTCCTCACTGTTGTTTTTAAGCTTCTTATTGCTGCTGATCTCCTAGGTCCATTGTTCAGCAAACTGGCTCAAGGCAGAGCTTTTTGTCAAGGACTGAAAAGTGGTATTTTGGCATTTGCTGTTCAGCACGGCAGGGGCAAGTGTACTATTTGAGGTGGTACTCGAAAGGAAATTACCATTAGCACATTTCAGTTCTCCTAAGGTACAACTTCAGAGTTCCTTTAAAGTGCCTTCTCTTTTAGGAAAGTTTTTTTTTTCACTTTATTCCTGTCAGGAAAGCACTACACCATTCCAGAAATGGCAGGCTGGATCTCTGTACTGAGCTGATATTTCCTAATCATACTAAAACCACTGGCATAACAGATCGTGACATCTGTGAACTCCTTCACATTGACATTAGTTGTTGATTGTGTATGGCAAAAACTCTGCCCTGAAAAAGAAAATTCTGTTCATTGGTTCACCAAAGATTCATGGAATGTAAAAGAAAGGAAGAAGAAGAAAAAACCCAACATCTATGAATACTAATTATTTTTTCCCATAATTTCTAAACTTTTCCCATATTTTCTAAACTTTTCCCATACTAGTTAACCCCAAAACTATCTAGAAACAGAGTTGCTGGTTTTGTCCTCTGTATGTCTCTTTCCCAACATGTACTACACAACTTACTGGCCTTCTTGTTGGGTCAGCTGCTGCAGGTGTCTGGAGATTTGGTTCATCATGGGGAAGAACACTTTGGCTAATTTGTGAGACTATCCCACATCAAAAATTGCACATTATTACCTCATAATAACTCTGCTTTTCTTCTCTTGTTAGTATTCTATATGACAGCACTGTAACACACCATCATTATATTCTATTCAGTTTTTTTTCTAATAGTCAAATTTGATTAGTTCAGTATATGCAGGCAGATATGCAGAAGTTCTGGTTTTTATCAAGACTATTGCAAAAAATTTCCTGAGTTTTCATGTAGTGTGAACTGATACGCCTTGCGGGAAGAAACTAGGAACTTTGTTGTCTACAAATAAAAGAGCATGTATCAATTACATTTTTGGATATTAGGAGGATAATCTGAAGAACTGAAAAAGCATTTATGGGCACAGACTAGAGCATGCCTTTATCCTGGAAATTGTTATTCGTTCTTCACCAGGGTCCCAAATTAGTATACAAATATTTCCCTAACTCAGGGAATATTAATGAAGAATTTAAATTATTAAGATACCGAAAGACCTTAGGTCAGCATCAATATCATTAAACCTATATTATCAGCTCATGTTTTTGTAAAGGAAAAAAAAATTAAACCTAATTTGGTTCACTTGTTATTGTCTTTTTGTAATCTTATATTCATAGGTAAATTTTAATACTTGGTTAACCTATATCCAGGAACTTATGCTTGCAATGATGCTATTAACTGACAATAATTGTCAGTTTAGAAATAATGTTATAAATTCATTTGTAAGTATGAGTCTCTTTATACAGACAAGTTCCAGTTTATAAACAAGAAGACAAAGAAACAGAGGAATGAAGTGACCATAACATTCTGTGTATGATAAGAGCCAGCCTTTATGTGATATAGGCTTTTTCTCCTGACTTAAACTCCAGTGCTTTGTGTAGTGTATCATACTCCATGATATGTCATACTTAGAACTCCTGGTTCATTATTGTTAAAAAGAATTATTTAAACAAATATCTAACTTACTACATATCTCAGTTGTTAGCAGACTGAGTGTACCAAAAAAGATGATGAGTTTAAGTGAATTTATCTGTAAATTTAGAACTCCTGGCTTCTGGACTCTGTCTTGAAAAATTATCACAGACAAAATGTCTTACAGTTTTCCAAAGATAGTTATCCCTCCAGAGGTAGAGTTCAGGGCGAATCTAGGAGATAGAGAAATTAGACATTTCTAAATAGTATTGAATTGAATGGAATCTATATTTACATTCAATAACAGAAAACATAAAATGTATCTGTATCTAAGTAGCAGATTTTGTACTTTATTGGATTCCAGAATTTGAAGTTCTGTGTGATGGGATTTGAGAGATAACCTCAAAAGCCTCTAGATTTGGAGCTCCTAGATTATGAGCCTTTATAAGGCAATGTAAAATCATAGTTATATAGTTTCTTCTGTGCAGGAAGACCACATAACAAAGTGTCATATTTTCCATGCTGTGTAAGAACTTGCAATGGAGCAACTGAGCAGTGATGATGCAGGTGAAGCCAGGAATTAATTGGTTTCAGATCTATTGCTAATAAAAGGGGATTTCTTATTAATCAGGTATTCTAATTTTTCAAATTTTTCTCAAAATAATTTAATCTGATAACATGGTGTAATGTGACCAGTCTCATACGTGTTATCAAATGCTCTTTCCTTATGTTAGTTTCTTTACATCTAACTTTCAAACGATGTGACGCATTAAAAAAATACGCTTAATCTTAATGGTAGCTTAACCTAAATGAGTTTACAGTTCCTCTGGGAATATAAAACAGTTCATCAGGTCTATTTTTTTTTTCAGGGAAGAACCTTGCTGAGATATTTATAATATTCAAAACCAATTAAAATTTCCTCTAATTATTAGGAATTCTTTATCTTCTCTGAGGGAATATTAAAAAAAAATAGCAACGGAGAAATTGAGTATAAAGAATAACTATACTAAATGTAAGACATTGTTAGAAAAACAAACAAACAAACTTCTGGGAAATTTATCCACAATTTTGATATCTTCAGATTGCTAAAATTATCTGTATTTTCTATTTGAAAATACATAGGAAAAGAATGGGAAAAAAAATGCATACTTTCTAGTTTATATTTATCTAAACTTTGTAAGAAGTACCACCTACACTGTAGCTACAGTACAACATAGTTTAAAACTGTTATGTAAGAGTCAAGTTATTCAAATGAAAAATGAGTAGTTAAAAATTGTTTTTGTAATCTCTGCAGTGTAATTACTCTCCCTGGATTATTAAAGTCTGGCAATATTTTCACGTATTCCTTTGGAATCAATTTATTAATTAAAAAATTAGGCCAGCTCCACTGACCTAATTAACTCTAATAAAACCAACTAGGTCACAATTAAGATTCTCCTTTCACATAGGTATATTCTGCCTCTTTAGTGCCATTTGTAATTTAAATCTGGAGGGGTAGTATGATTAATTATTTCATATTCTTTGTCTATTACTGTGTCACCTGAGCTGCTTATGTAAAATAACATGAGTCCCACAGCTAACAAAACCAGGGGCAAAATATTTAAAATGCCAAATCTAGCATCTGTATTATTCATGGCATTTGTTGTCTCTGTGGGAGAACAAAATCTGTGCTAAATAATGTGAAAAATCTTATAATCCTCATTGCACTGTCACTGGATCTTCCAGGGAAACAGAAAGGTTACTGGTTAACAAGAACTGAGCTTCCAGAATTTGTCAGGTATCAGGCTGGGAAGTGTGGATTGCACCTATGTTACTGGGTGGGTTTGCTGATTGAACAGAGTCACATTAAAAACAAAACAAAACAAAAAAAACACAACAAAACAAACAAAAACCACAAAAAAAAACCCCCAAAAAACCCCCAAAAACCCAAACAGATTTAATGCTTGTCTACACAAAAGAAAACAAATACCATGCTACTTCCTGATGAAATTAAAACAGTATCTCTATCCAAGCATAAAGAGTTCCAGAGCAAGACCAGGTTGATCTTTTGGTTTAGGTTTATACTTACAAAATCTTATTGGACCAGGATGCTGAGGTGTACAAATAGCACTCCACAGACAACTCCTGGATGTTTCCACTAAGCTGTATTTGTCTTGGTTTCAACTGCAGTTGGTTAATGAGAGGAAGATAGGCCATGTGGATGATCTGTTACCCAACTTAGGCATCCACTTTAAGAGGGGATAAGTCTCTTTGTTTATATGTTTATTTACCTTTGCTTTCTGAGAAACCTAAAGTAGCCTAGATGAGAAGTCTAATCTTCCAGATAGTTATTATAAGTTAAGAAGGCTAAGTTAATCAAGGAAGTTAATCATCACAGTAAATTAATCATGTTTGTTACAATCTGACCATTCCTCGCTCAGAAGACATCTAGGATAAGTAAAATAACACTATAACCTTGAAATAGCTCCTGAAGAGAGTGACCTAAGGGAAAACAGGCAATTCAGAAAGACTGAGCTAGAAATCCATAGTTGTATAAAGACATTCTGAGAGAGAGAAGGAATCCTTTAGCCTCCAGAGGCCATGTCAAAAATCTTTCTGTCAAGTAGTTAGATGACTTAGGTAATTCCAAATAGCAAAATAGTGATCATCTGGCGATTATATCTGGTATGACAGCAAAAACACCAGCTGAAATATGATCTCATAGGACATTTCGCATACGCCCTAAATGTTGCTGTTTCCAAAAGTTTTACTAGAAGAAAATGAAAAGGCATATGAGTTGATGGTCACTGTTGGTAACAATGTCACAAAATTCCTCACTTGGCCGAATGTGACTGCAGCACGGTGGCAGTTGTGATCACTTTTTTATATGATGTACTTTGAAAACTATGTTCCTCTTCTAGAGTTCACAAAGAGGACTGTGGTGTGAATGCTACATTTTGTTTCTTCTAAGGACACTTCATATAATTAAAGACTCCAATGTATGAATTGAACCTGGTTTTGGCAGAGTCTGTTTCCAATTGTTCCACATTCTTATCTGTTTATTTACATTTTTACTTATTTCAGAAACAGGTATTACGATTAAGTTCAAGATAATGCATGACTGAACAGCAGTAATTCACCACATAATAAATAATTATGAACACAATTGGGAAAAAATGGAAAGGAACCTTCCGTTTTATAAATGTAATAAAATATCATTAATCAATAATTTTGTAATGAATTTCACTTCTCTGAAGAGTACTTTACATGGTTTTCTTGTCCTTTTCTGCCTAATAAAGGATAGGTCGAGAATGATCACTACAACTTAGATGGAAATTTCTGTTTCATATATGCATATATCCTCTGACTCCTCCTATATGCCTATCACTATCTTGCTACATTACGATTCAGATACAGGAAGTCACAAGTGATTGCTCATAAATCATAATAAAATACGTCACTTAACATCTAGGTTTTAGTGTAATACCTGAGTTGTCTGGTGAGACAATCTGGACGTTTGAATTGTATGTGTTTTTTTCCATTATCTAGGAAACAATCACGTTCTTCAGAGAGCTGTTGGGATATACATACAGATTATATACAAAAATTGTTATAGAAGAAAGTTTTTCTTTGTAAAATTGTAAAATTCCTTATTTCTTCATGAGAAATGGATGAAGAGTGTTTTCTGAGCATAATGCTTTTTGAAGGGTAGAAAAATAGGAAAAATAGTGTAATCATCTTATGTTGTAACAACACAGGTTATATCAGCTACACATATCTGTATGTCTGTTTCTAAAAATATTATTCTTGTTACTATGGAACTTAAATGACTCTTATTTAATGCTTCTGCATGTGATCTTCACTGCATGAAATGAGTTGTTCTTCTGGTGGAGCAAGTCTAATATGAATTTACTAAATGTACCTAACAGAAAACAACGTAAAGCAACACATCAAGAGATGTTCTAAAATTTAGTGGAATTTTAGACAATGATCTAAGCTTTTGTATTTTTCCTTTACTTCTTTAGTATCTTGTTATTTATTTTCTGTTTCACAGAAGAAACAGTTGTTTTTTTTCTTATGCTTTATAATAAAAATGAATTTTTTATTTTACTTCGGAAAAGAACAAAACTTTTTCACAAATCCAGACAGTACAGATAGAGTGACACTGGATTTTAGGTTTTTATTTAACCAAACTATTAGGAATCAGGTCAGCAGTCCTCCACAATCCACTTAAGAACTTGAAAATACTGGAAAACCTAGGCTACTCAAAGCTCCTGTGGACAGAGAATACAATAACCAATTGCTCACTTCAGGGGGAAAAAAACAGCACGTCTTGGAAATTTGATCAGTCTATAAATATTCCAGAAATTTTGCTTTTATTATGATGGATACACTTGCAAGCTTTTATATGCTAAAAACCTCAAAGGTTCTGGGTGGTTAACTCTTTTACAGAAAAACTGCAGAGATGAGTAACTGCATACCCAGATGACTAAGAAGTACCTTAATTAAGCCGTAAGGAGCTGGATTTTTCCAGAATTTGTTATTTATATTGATAAAAAGTGACTTTGAAACATGTTCATTGTTCACTGCATGGGAATGCTAACAGCAGCATAGAAATCACGACAACTGTGGCAACATTTTGTCAATGTAATACAGATTTAAAATGCGAAGATTGCCTCTGCTAAAGAAGGGCTGTCTACCCATTACAAACAAAGAACCATAAACTGGTCCCTCACTGCAAGATGTGTTCATGACTTCTTCTCATGACAGTTCATGACAAGCTGAACAGGAGTCAGCAGTGCCCTGGCAGCCAGGAGGGCCAACCCTGTCCTGGGGGCCATCAGGCACAGCATCACCAGCCAGGCAAGGGAGGGGATTGTCCTGGTCAGCTCTGAGCTGGGGCAGCCTCACCTGGCCAAGTTCAAGAATTGTTTAGACAATGGTCTCAGGCACCTGGTGTGATTTTTGGGGTTGTTCTGTGCAGGGCCAGGAGCTCGACTCGATGATCCCTGTGGATCCCTTCCAACTCAGTTTAATCTATCATTGTATGACCTCCAAGAAAAAAGTTGATTTAAAAACTGATTAAAAGTGTCAATCCTTTAGAGTTGTCCTTTTGTATCAGATCAACAGAACAATTAATTATTGTATAGAAAATTCTGCTGTTCCTGCTGCTTATTCTGATGTACAGAGTTTAAACAGTAATTTTTTTTTCCTCATATGAGTGATGAATGTAGTAGCTGAATATTGCAATTAAATGACTTACTCTAGTATATCTAAGGAATTAAATCTCACTAGAACCTTATATCTGACATTTTCTGAATCCATCAACTTACCTTTACTAGACACTACTCTGAGTTTGTGATCTGAGCAAGAACATTTGGGACAGGCAATTTAACTGGAGATTTTTCTTTTTTGCTTTTTAAGTATTTTTTTGCTAATTTCACACTGACTGAGACTACATAACATACCATTCTGCTTCTAGAGTAGATGCCATTAATTTCAGCTCTCCACATGTTAAAAGAAACACTTCTTCATTTTGTATTAAAGACTTAGTGTTCCCCAGGAGGGCTACATGCAGACTGCCACAGTGAGAACTATATCTGACAGAGTTCCTTTTACAACCAGTGGAGTAAGCAACTGAAGAACATGGATATAGCATCCTGACATACAATCAGCAGAGGTCAGATTGACTCTTTATTAGAAGGTCTTTATTCATTGACTATAAGTGTCATTTTTCAATGTTTTGAAATAACTAAAGTATGATGCATGAAAGTGCTGAGGATGTTCAAGGGAGAAAGAAAAGCAATACAAATTTATTGCATTAGGCAAGAGATTTACTTTTCTCTTGTACGTTGTACATTCTAATGCATAGCCTAATAGTTTGGTGGTTGTATTTTGCTTTTTTTCCTTTTTTTGTTTTGTTTTTGTTTTTGTGGGTTTTTTGTTTTTGTTTTTTGTTAAAAGTCGTGTCTGGTTCCTAAGAAACTATAAACCTGAAATATGTTTCTATGCAGAAAGTGGTTCTCAAAGTTTTGAAAATTAAATCCACCTTTGCAGTGTCATATGCCTTTGTGTGCTACCTTCTGCATATAAATTCAAACTAATCACTTTTTCCTTCAAGACCTTACTTTTTATTAACCAATCACTTAAATTTAAAATTAGTGATTCTATTTCTGGAAAAGATCTTGCACTCACTTTTCCACTTATATAAAAGACTCCAAAATTGCCACCATTTTATCATTTCTCAGATGAGATGACAGTAGATAGGCTCCTGCAAATGAGTGAAGAAGACACCACATTGCATAAGAACGTAAAATAAGAAACATTCAATGATTAAGAGCCATAAGAAGTAAGTTAAGCACCATGCAGTTTAATTCTTCCTTGATAGCAGATAATAGATGCTATCAGGAAGAGTGTTGGAACACAAAGCTGTGGTGTAGGAAGCGCAAAATATCACTTCCTTTAACAAATCTTGCAATTCATGCCTGTCTTTCTTTTTTGAACTTATCTGATGACTTTTGTATTTCGTATAAGATTTTGCCATCTGCTACATTCTATAAAAATCAGTTCCACAGTTTAACAATGCATGGAGGGATAAGAATGTCCCTCTTTGTTGTGTTGATGACTTGTCTTCGATATGTTGAAGAGATGACTTAAGTTGCTCACAAAGGCCTGGGAGGGGAGAGAACACTGTTCCTCTTTTTGAAGCTGTTGGAAGGAAAAAGAAAGTAGTAGCTCTGCAAAACATTCTTCTTATAATTTTATGGGTTTCTCCATAAATAGAAAATATTACAATAGACTTTGGAAAGTCGGCATATTTGCATAACATTTCCTTGAAAGCAAATGCTTTTTTTTTCCTTTTTTTTTTTAAGACCAGATATTAAAAAAAAAAAATCAAGGAAAAAACCTTCTTAAAAAATAATGTGGTCTTATTCAGCTTTTTCTCTTGTAGAGATAATAGAAAATGTTATGGGTAGTTGATGGAATAAAATGTAGAATGAAAGACTGATGAAATAAAATGTAGAAAATGCAGAAAGTACCATACTTTCCTATGAGGAATACATTTAGGAATCACAAGCACAGTAATCTGAAATCACCAATGTAAATGTGGAGGTAAATAATGCTCTTCAAGTTCATGGAAGGAATTTTTGATGTATGCAGTATATAAAGAATAGAGTTTTCTCGTACTATTCCATCACTTTTTTTTTTTTGACAAAAAAATCATTTCAAGAATAATGTAAAAATATGTGTAATTTAATAGTTGTGATATTCAGTGTCACAAAAGGAGAAATCACAGGTTGTTATTTAAAAATATGTGTGTATGGTGTATTGTCACTTTGGCTGAAGCATTGGCAAAAAAATTTGCTCTAACATTTGCTTTTAATAAATTACTGGCATTATTATAGTGAAATGAAAACAGTGTTCATGCTTTTGCCCCTGTTCATCCACCTTACAATACAGAAGCTGTAATTTTTTTTCCTCTTGTGTTGGGGCAGTTTTCCAAATAGAAGAACTCTAAATCTTTGCTGTCCCATAAATATGTGAACATAAACAGTGATTTATTGCAATTTAGTTCCTGTTTTGGTGGAGGAGGTTTATGATGCTGAGAAAACTCATTAATCTAATTCACAGCTCATAGTATAAACATAACCTTTACAATATATAACTGCAGAAATTATGTGTGGTTATGATTTACTGTTTGTGTTTTTGAAGGAAAAAGAAGTGCAAACTTGCTTTGCCACTTCCAGTTTTAATACTCATTGATTAAGTTGAAGAATGAATATGAAACTGCTGTAAATAATACTTTATGTGCATTTAGTTTTTGCTGGTTTCAATTTTAATATAAATACTAAAATTTAGAGGCTATGAAAACAGCTTACTGGGAGTCAAATAACTTTAAAAAGCGTATCACAGACAGAAGTGCTATTAACCTGTTCAATTTTTACAGCACTAAATCTACTTAGAAGACAGATTTCTGAAGTTCTTCCTTGAACATTTACAAAACACAAGAAAAGGTAAGAGATTAAGTAACAATTGTAGCAGTATTAAATTGCTTTTTACGTCTTACGTAGTTAGATATGCATACTTTATTAGGATTCATACACTCACTGAAGTGGAAAACCTCAAATTTGAATCTTGAGAGGCTTTTAATATAATAATTGTAATATATTCATATCATGTAATGCTATTATGAGTTTACTTATGCTTCCGTTGAATTTTAAGAGAAACCTGTGATGCTTGAAAAATCAACATATTTTTTGTTAAATGATCAAAAGAACTATCACATTTTGGTGTTTCTATTTTCACTCATTATGCAGAAAATCTTGAATAGAGACCACACCTACAATTATGAAATCACAATATTTTTTTATATAGGTTCTGGGATGTTGTTAATTTGTTTCTTGTACTTTAACTTATAATATTGTAGAGAATGTTGTGCAGAATATGTATGTGATGTCATTGGAATGTGGTGTGGTTAGATATGTTTAGTTGAAGTGTTTTGAATATGTTACAATTTAGATAAGCTAAAAATACGTTATCAAAAACCCTTAACCAATCAAAGCATAGTTCTTTCAAGAAGACATTTTCTCTGTATAAGACAGTATTTTAACGAAGAATTAATGAAAGTGAAGCTTATATAATATATATGATTTCATTAATAGTTCTGATATACTGATATATTATTGCTACTAATAATCTTAAAATATTTTACTCTTCAGAAATTATGAGAAAGCTAGGAATCATTACAGTGATAAAATATTGTGCCAAGTGTGATTTTCATATTGTAAATGAAGCTTCAATTTAAATTCACTAAAATTAAGATAGAAATTCCTGTTGGAAAGATTTTATTATTGAAATGTTATATGATTTAAAGGTAATTCATAAAACCTACAATTCTTTCAAACTGTAGCCAAACATTGCCGATTGAACTCTGTTTTATAAAGAATGTTGATCACTTATCGTTCATCTTTCACCTGAGCTCACTGGTGATCTCCTTGTGACCACAATTTATTTCTGAGTCACATCTTTGCATTCATAAGATATATGGAGGGAAATTATATTTCTTTACATACTTCTTCACAGTTTTTTTCCCAATTCCTTTCTTTTATATGGTACATTTTCTGTATAACACAAGGAACTAAAGTGTTTGCTAGTGTAGTACATATTGAAGCAATATAACTGTAATATGCTATTTTATTTAAAATATGTAAATTAATTTCTAACTTAGTTTTTATTCACTGCTCAACTTTTCTTCCAAGCTGTGAAAGAAGAAACAAATGAGAGCTATCCCTTCAACAGTTGTTAGGAAGGAAATACAGTGGTGTCTCTAGTCACATAAAAAAAAAAGTGAGGTTCTTCAAGAAAATATTACTAAAAAAGGGGAAAAAATCAAGGACAAGGACACATTTTTATAAATGATTTTGTGATTTAAACAATAAAAATATTATTTTTAATATGCCTACATATTCATGTCTTTTTGAGTACTGAGTAATATATTATTCCAAAAGTTAAGCAGACAATGTTTGGATGACTCTGGGTAAAATTTCTACACAATATGAGGACACTGATGACACATAACTCTTGCAAAATTAAAGTAACAAGATGATTTAACCTGAAATTCAGTAGGTTTTTTCAAATATTTTCCCTAAAACCTATTTTAATTTTCCTTATTAAAGCTGCGTATTGGAATACATAAATTCCTCTACTTGTTTCAGTTAATTTTTTACAGTCTATTTAATCATGAAGTGATGATGAAAGGAGGTCTTTAAGAATATCATTACAGATATTCTACAATCTATCTCTGGGGTGAAAAATTTTTCATTTCTTCAAGCAATGGTTTGAAGTGCACCTTACCAATTCTGGATAGAAACATATTGAGTTTTGATGGACTCAGGTAATAGAGAACAGTTGACCATATTGCAGAAATGTGAATCATAACAGTGAAATGCTTGGCAATGTATTTTTAAGATTTAAAACATAATGGCCTTATACTAGCCCTAAATTGTATAATCAATAATAATGTATGAACAATGATGTAGTAATGCTGAGAATTCTGCTAAGGAATTACAACACCCTAAGTGAAGCAGTCTAGCTAATAAGAAAATGTTTTCTTAAATGTTAAATCTACTGAGTGAACAATCAAAGCTGAACACTGGCACATTCCAAATAAATGTTTTGTATAAAGCAAGCCAGTCTAAATCTAACAACTCAATGAAGTATTCTAATATTAAAATATCCATAAATCCATAAATCAACTCATATAGTGTTATACAAATCTGCAAGTAGGTTTCCCCAACACATGAAAATCAAAAAAACACAATTCACTTCCAACTTTGGAAAATCAGACCCAGGCCTAATCATTCAAAACTGAAGATAAATCATTATGTTCAATGGAAGACATTTGTATAATAGGCAGGTACCATTTAATGTAATCCTACCCAAATCTATTCCCATCATTGACTATTTCATTGGTGAAAATACTCAAGCTGAAGAAAATTTAGAGCATATATGCCAATAAAATATTTCAAAGTTATGTGCGTATGTCTCTCACATATACTGTCTGTCACAGGGTCCTTCTGGACAAAATGTCCAGCATCCAGTTAGGCAAATCTATCATACATTGGGTCAACATTTGACTGATGGGTTGGGCTCAAAGCATCGTAGTAAATGGGGTTATGGCAGGCTGGCAACACATCACCAGTGGGGTCCCCTAGGGCCAATTTTAGGGCCAGTGCTCTTTTGTGTTTTTCGTAAATGATCTGGTGGAGGAATCACATGTATACTGAGTAAGTTTGCTGATGATAGCAAACTAGGAGGAGTTCAAGGGTGGAGAAGTCTTACAGAGAGATCTGGATAGAGCTGGATCTAGAGAGCTGGGTGATCACCAAATGCATGAAATTCAACAAGAGCAAGTGCTGATTCTCCAACATACGTACAAACTGAGAGACAAGAGGCTGGAGAACAGCCTTGCAGAAAGAGGCCTGGGCAGATTGGGTTGTTGGGAAGTTGAATATGTGTCAACAGCTGTCTGAGCAGAGAAAAGGGCCCAGCTCTGTCCTGAAGTTCATTAAGGACAGTATAGATAGCTGGCCAAAGAAGGCAGTTCTCTACTCTGCATTCTTGCATTGTCACCTCCAGTACANGGAAGAGACTCCCCAGGGAAGTGGTTTAAAAGATATTTAGATATGGCACTTAGGAACAGGGTTTAGTAGTGGACTTCGTACAGTTAGGTTTATAGTTGGACTGGATGATCTTAGAGGTCTTTTCCAACCTGAAAGATTGATTAATATATGACAAGCTTCACTCAAATATGTGGGACAGTTTACAAAGACAGGTTTTTTTTAGGGCCAAAGAATACCTGAAATCAATCTACTAGTTAATTTTTAATACAAATGTCTCTGATGGTATAAGAATCAGAGGTAGTAAAATGAAGACCATTTAGGGTAATAAAATGAAGATCAAACTTCTAAGAAATAAAAATACAACTATATTAATCTTTATAAAGGGACCACATTTTAAGAATTTCCTTTTACGAATAAACCCCAGTCACTTTCCAGAGATAATAATTTAGTCTTTTGTTCCTTTTTTATTAACTGGGTCCTGATACCTCTTTCCAAAGAACTGTTGAAAAAGGTTTTTTCCCTAG
This sequence comes from Nicator chloris, assembly GCA_013400495.1. Classification (NCBI taxonomy): domain Eukaryota; kingdom Metazoa; phylum Chordata; class Aves; order Passeriformes; family Pycnonotidae; genus Nicator; species Nicator chloris. Next base: position 15,334 of record WAAE01023155.1, read on the forward strand.
GTTATTTTCCTATGAGCAAACAAGAGCACAATGAACACTCATTCTGTCTAAACTATGCTAATTTACTTTACTCTTTAACATTACACTGATTGTTGCATATAAATTTTTTCTATTAAAAGAAACATGGGTGTGTGACACTTATGCTACATCCACCCCTTACAAAAATTAAAATACTTGACAGCAATTTTTTATGGACTCGAAATTTCCATCAAAGAAACATATCACCAGCATTTTTTTTTTGGATCATGATATACATATATCCTGAGAAAGGCATATTGTGGGTTTAATTGAACAGCATTTAAGAGTAATTCTAAGGGATCACCAACTGTGTCTTCACAACTCTAGTTCTAGGTGGGAACATCGTGTAGGAGTATTGATTTATCTTTTAAAGGTGCCTAAGTTGCTTCACTAAATAAAGAGCCCAGATCTTTCTAGCTCTGAATATTCACTAGAAACTGATACACTTGCAGTGTTACATCACTCTTTTTATGCCAACATAAAAGGATAAAAGGGCAAAAGGATATTCAGATTATTTAATTCAGAAACTCTTTGAAATATTGAGAGAGTAATCAATGTTGGGTTTGTTTGGTCCCATTTCTGCCCTGTCAGTAACTGAAGGACACTTTTTATGCATTTTTTCTCTCCTAGAGTTTAACTCTTATATCATCTTTCAACAATTTGCTTGGAGGGAGATTAAGTTCATGTACTCCTAGACAGTTGAACATTAGTTTAAGCTAGTAGTATAAACATTCCCAAGAAGAGAGATAAAATGACCGTTCATTCTAACTGAATGTAGATATATAAGCAGATGACTAGTTTTATTTCTACATCCCTGGAGCACAATCCTGACCTCGAGTTATAGACTTATTTCTGTTTCAGTGAGCAGCTTCTATATACTTCAAATTAAATACTTCAAATCTCCTGACCTCCTACATTACTTTCTCATGCTCTTTTAGATCTTTTCTAAGCCACAGTTTTATCCTCCTAGGTTTTTTCAAGAAAAATTGGAAGGAAGAAGCAGAAAACCCCTTTTTAATTGTTTCTGGGGTTTTGTTTGTTTGTTTGTTTGTATTAAAGCAAGCTGTCAGTTTCTCCTTCTCTTGTCAATCAGAGATTCACCAATATTTCAGGCTGAGCTGAATTTTTCCTTCTCCCTCCTGCCAATAACTGCAATAGAAGATTCTGCAAAGCATACATTCTGCTTATGGTAAGCTCCTCTCTTCCTATGCCATGTACCCATGCTGAGAAGGCATAAATCCACCTGATTACATTTTACCTGGGAGAGAGACTATGGAAGGGACGTTTTTGTGCCACTAATAATAGACCAGGAGTTGATAAGGTTCCAGTGACTCTCAGTTGCTCTTCCACAAGATATGAAAGACCTTCCTTGAACAGGTCAGAGTAGTTTTAGAATAAAGTACAGGATGATATGTGTAATCATTATTTCTACACCTTGTCTGAAAGAGTTCACAATGTATATCTTTCTACACAATATGGACACAGTAAGCCTACTACAATGCTGGGGAAGGATAATTCCATGTAAAGGCACTTCTTCTGGAAGTAGAAATCTTCTTTATCTTCCCATCCTGAATCCAAAAGCAGATGCAGCCTTGATATAGAGAAGGCAACTTCATCTCATGATCATCACCTCTGTGTCTGTAATTTGGTAGGGATGGTAATAACGAGGAGTATAAACTTGGGTTGTGTCTGCTCCTTTAAATTCTTGGATGCAAAGTACTCTTTTTCATAGAGGAGAAGTGTTGCTTTTGTGTAAAGAATCTGCTACCAACTGGAAAAGTTTCCAGACTGCTCAGCTCCATTTCTAGACTGTAAGGAGAGCTTTGCTGGCTGACTCCTACTGCTGTTTCTTGATTAAGGTTACAGTGTATCAGTACTTTTTTGTTGGAGACCAAGGAGCTATAATGGACAGTTGTCTACCTATCTCCAAGATCCCTGCTGTTGTCCTTGAAGAGAAAGTTTGGCTTCAGAAATAAATTCCTAGTACTCTCAAAATAACTTTCTGTTTTGGAAGAAATGTTGGTAACATTACTGGGACACATGTAGCTAGTTGTTTACTCTTGACATTGTAGTCCTTTGTATTGTTAATGGTAGAAAGCCGTGTATTGTAGGTCAGGTAATTTCTTCACCTGTCTACTTTGTTTTCTTTCTCATCCATTATCTTTGTTTCTCCTCTTTTCACCCTTGGATAGTTGATCTCCAGGAAGAGAAAAGCCCATATAGCTCATTATTTCACGTTTTCCTCCTCACAGATGGTAACCCCACCTGCAGATCTGCCCTTTTTATGCCATTACTAACTTCATGCTCTGTTTAAACTCTGTTATGTTTGCAACCAGGTCACCTGCTGAGGGAATGGCTACTTCTGACAAGACCCAATCTCCTGTTGAGCAAATGAGCTACAGACACCGAGGCCCAATTATTATTAAGTGTTAGCATAATTGTAATTATAAGTAGAGCGTTTCATTATAATACAGCTGTTGAGGCTTTAATGCATCCCTGTAATGTGCTTTATTAATAAGCGGTATAAACTGCTGACTTTACAATTTTCTGGGTCGCATTTATGATAACAAAAGAGGATATGAAAATGAATTCACTACAGGAGACCTACTGTGTTAGTTACTATGATTCACAAGTTTATTATGGTAATAAAGCAACATGAGACAATAACGTTTGGAACTGAAATACACTAATGATGCTTCATATTGTTCCAAAAACATTATGCAAAAATGGTAAAAAGCGTTATGACTTGCACATAGTCAAATGCAGCAGATGTCACACTGCTGACTAAAAGTGAGAAAGACAGTAATGCTAGCCCCTGAATCATTTGCTCGTTCCTTTCCAGTCTTCCAAAGTTAAGAGAATGTTCAAGTTGGTTAGCTGATTTATTGGCTGGTTGGCAGAAAAAGGGGATTTTTATTAATTTTACCAATTTCTTAATATTTGAGTGACAGATTATGTGATATTGTCTTCAGTAGAGGTTTCTGTATTACAGATGTTAATTTTGGTTCTGTAGACCTGTATACAGTGTACAGAGGAGTAGTAGTAAAAAAGTCTCGCAGCAAAGCTGTGCTGTGACTTTTAAAATATGTCATATTAGTGAAGATGGAGAGTACAATATGCATTAAGTGTGCTGAAGCTTGATAAGCATGATGAGAATCACGGAAAAATCATAACTGAAAGTAAGATTAAAAAAAATAAAAAGACACTATCTCAGAACACAAGAACACTAAGGATATTTAATGACAAAAAAGGTATGTTATACAAAAATGATGAAAAAAATACTTTATCATAAACTGTATTGAACAGATTGTTGTAGGAAATTTGCAAAGTCAGGAAAAAAAAAATTGAATATTTACCTGCAAATAGTGGTAGACATAGAATCTGGTGTCCCTGGATGCCATTTAAAATATGAGAAGAAACATAGTTCAAGTATCTTGGGGAACTGCTTTAAACAGTAAGTTCTTTCATTCATTGGACATCTACTTGAATACCTAGTTTTCATCATTCTGAAAATGTCTTATATACTTAATTTTGTTTGCCAACATGTTTAGATTTTTTTTCTGAGATGGGCAATTTCTCTCTAATTGTAAAATTTAACATCAAACTACAGTTAAATGGCTCTTAAAAAAGAAAAGGGGTTCTGCAAGCAAATTTGGAACTATCAGTCCTGAATAATTAGGACTCAGCTGTATGTACTGTTAATCAGGTTCTCTCCTCTGGTTGGTCTTGTAGTGTATACACACTGGGCTTAACAGTGGCCTGATGTTAACTAGAAAATAGAACAAAACTCCAAGCAAATGTGGTTGCAACCCACTTTTGACTTTATGGAAATTACTAAATCTAGTCACAAGAACCTCTATGAATGAATGCATAATGTAGCAGATTGTTAGGCAAAAAGTGCTTTTCTCCACTCTTGAATTGAAGAGGATTATATGGACTGAGTTCCAAGAAGCTTGAGATGGAAATTTCCAGTAATTTTCTTGTAGTACAAATAGTTAGATTGTTGATCTGATTAACGGACTCTTTTTTTGAAAAAATATCATTTGAAGATTTCTTACACATTGTAATAGTTTAACCTCAGTTGGTGGCTCAACTCCACACACACATTTACTAGCAGGATTAGGGAGAGAATCAGAAGACTAAAAGTGAGAAAAATCTTGGGTTCAGATAAAGACAGCTTAATAGGTAAAATACAAGCCATGTGCTCAAGCAAAGCAAAACAAGAAATTAATTCACTGCTTCCCAAGGCCAGGCAGGTATTCAGGCATCTCCAGGAAAGCAGGGCTCTGAACATTCTTCTCTTTCTTCTTCTTTCCCCATCTTTATCTCCTGAGCATGATGCCCTATGGTCTGGAATATGCCTCTGGTCAGTTGAGATCTATGTCTTCTCCACACTTCATGTGTACCTCCAGCCTCTTCACTGGTGGGGTGGTACAAGAAGCAGGAAAGGCCTTGGCTCTGTGTGAGCCCTGTTCAGTAACAACAAAAACATCTATTATCAGCACTGTTTTCAGCACAAATCCAAAACGTAGCCCCATAACAAATACTCTGAAGAAAATTAACTACTTAATTAACTACTCTTCCCCAGCCAAAATCAGCACATATATTAAATGAAAAAAGGCAGCCACATTATCTGGATGGACTGTACGGCTGTCTGCTTGTCTTCAAAGGCATTCCTCCTTTGACTCAACAAAGAACTTTGTGTTAGATAAGCTGAATTACCTCCTTAGGGCCAGTTACCTAAAGTCTTGGTGAAGTAGGTATTTAACAACGTGCCTAAACCAGGATGCCATGGAAGAATATTTAGTCTTAGAGTAGTTGGGTTGGAAGGAACCTTTAAAAGGTTCCTGCAGTAAACAGGGACATATTCAACTAGAACATATTTTTCAAAGCCCCATCCAAACTAACCTTAATATTTCCAGGATTCCTTTAATCACTGAAAACTTGCATAGATCCCTCCAAAGCCTTGTCCACTGATCTGATCACTCCATCATGAAAGGCCACTGGGTTGGTCAGGCTGGACTTGTCCTTGGTAAAGACATGCTGGCTGTCTCGAATCACAACCGTGTGCCTTAGCATGGGCTCAGGAGGCTTTGTTCCCAGGCACAGAGGTGAGGCTATCAGGATGCTATTTCCAAGCTCCTACTTTCCACGCTCATTAAAAATGCATGCCATCTTGAATTAAGTGTCAAAAGAATGTTATAAGATGCAATGGCCCATCCTTCACAGACCTGATCCGTTTGAAATCTGGTGAATCTCAAAATATCCTACCATTCTCAGACGCTTCTTCCTTCATTGATTATGGAGCAATTCACAGCATCAAAACAAAGATGAAATAAGAACTGGAAAACAAGGCTGGAGTCTTGAAAAATTTCACTGGACTCAAAAGTATTTGGAAATGTGGAAGATTTAAAGTTCACTTGTAATGTGTAATAAATGGGTGGGAGCAGAAAAGAAGACATTTAGAGGCAGTCATATTTCTAAAGCAGCTATTTCTAAAGCATTACCTGATTTTTAATACTGTTCAGTTAATTCAACCAGAGGAGGCTAACTCTATAACTATTAAAGATATGAGAGGTACTTAGCTTCATGTAAAATAGATGGAAAGGTGCTTTTAATAGAGTTTATTAAAAGAAAAGCAGAGAGAAAATTTTAATGCATGTATGAATGAGATCTCTTCTTGTAATTTGGGGGAGTAA
>WAAE01023156.1:0-103395 GCA_013400495.1 Nicator chloris
GGACGGATGCTGCTACTGATGTGGAGACTACTCAAATGTCATCTATCACTGTTGATTTCCCCTTTAATAATTACCATTCTTAAAAAAGCATAATGAAGCTGTACACAAAGAAACCAAACAAAATGGTAAAAGGCAGCTGCAAAAAGTATTTTATGGCTTTAGCGTTTCAGACTTAGTCAAGAATCTGGGTCAGCTCAACTCCCCCAAAGACCAGCAGACACCACCTGACTTGAACCTCCCCATGCTCCTGCTGAAGAGTATTATGGAAGTAGCATTTCCACTCAATCCAGTCATGCCTGATTGCTTTGTAAGTACAAGCAGCAAGATGAGGTTGCTAACTACAAAAATCACCTCAGCAGAGGAGCTACAAAACAAATACGATGCAATAGCCAGGAGAAAAGAGCTGACATTGAAGACAGCAAGGCACATCCACAAAGAATTTGCCAAAGGTTAACACTGAAACTCACATTGACATCAATGATTGTAGAGTGAAAACAATGGGAAAAAATTGAGAATGCATTATGATCTTTGAATGCTTTGCATCAAACACATATTTATAATGAAACAGAATCACAGACACAACTCAAGGACATAACCAAACCCTAGGCCTAAATCAAACCCTATTCTGGATATATTTAAAAGGTAAATACGTGCTTAAGCACATTCTCAGAACAGGGATGTTGACTGGGTATCAGCAGGAACTTACAACATTATCTGGTTGAAAAAAATGTTATTATCAAAAGCTGGATTTTACTGCAGAACATCAGAGAATCATGATAGCTGTAAAGCTGTTGCTTTAAAACCTAATCTTTTAATGACACAGAATTTTAATTATGTGATATTCATTAGGTATGCACATACATCACAGTAAATTATTATCATATATATGTTATTTTACCTGGAACTTTATTTTTTGCCAAATGTGAGGCCCAATAAATTGTTTCAAGAAGCGTTCATCTTCACTCCAGAACAGTCGGATGTCAGGGATATCGTACAGGATCATGGCCAGTCTCTCCAAACCCAAGCCAAATGCCCAGCCAATTTTATCCTGAGCACCAGCTGCAATACACAAACAAGATAAAAATTCAAGTGCTTAAGTTCACAACGTGGAAAATTACTGATAAAATGTTCACCTATTTATTAAAAGGAAATAAAGAAAAAGGTGAAATGACAAACCAGAAAATCTTACAAGTAACTGCCAAATGAATGATCTAAAGGGTAGAGGACAGATCCTACTTAATTTAAAAACTGCAGCAAGACTGAGCACGTCACTGAGTCCAGGAACCAAAAATGGCAACAAAACAAAGCCACAGCCTTGACAATTTGTATCCAAAGTTTCAGGCTTAAGAAATGCTGCACAATGCTATCTATCACTGCCCTTTACTATGCTTGGAATTGAGCATTTCCTCACTTGACTCTGCTGTGTTTTACGAGACACATAAACATGAATCCCCTGTTCAGAGTCTTTTCCTTGGTCTGAGAGACCAAGTCAAGCCTATGGAGCACTAACATCATTACCAACATTTCAAAAGACCATTATTGCCTGTTTTGAGGCTTCTGGAAGAAACAGAGCAATGGGATGTGAGGCACGGTTGCATTAACATCACACCTCCGACCAGGGAAATCCTGAGCTGCTGTTCCTGGGAAAAGCCACTGCTCTCACATAAACAAGTCTCTTTTATGCAGCACTAAATATAAAAGGACAAGAATATTTAATAAATAAAAGCTGTACAGATATTAATGATGCAACATTTCTGTCAGGAAAGTAAATATTCATACCTTCTTTCATTTACAGGGCAGGAGCACTGATTCATTCAAACAGGGATCTTTTCAACACAAGAGACTAATTCTATGTTTAGCCACCATCCTACTGATTTTGAAGTAAGCTGAGAGCCCAGAAGCCCTGGCAAAGGCTCAGAGCTTTTAAAAACTTAAATAAACACACAAGCTGAAAGGACGTGTGCATGCCTGACAGACTTGACTCCACATCATCAGCACTTGCAGTGTGCTCCTGAGTCACACAACATCACTGCACATGTCACAGAAATGCACCAGGGCCACAGCAGCCCCACCAGTATCAATTGAAACCATTTTTTGGAAGCTTTGAACTCAGCAGCTTTCCCATCTTTATGCAGGAGGCTGGAAGCACAAGTCTTCTTTCTGACCCTTGTCTCTGTTATCAGAAAGGGAACAGCTCCTGTTACTTGGACACTGATGACAGACCTCCTGAGTTACCCTGTTGTGTTCAATGCTGAGACTAAACGGGCCTGAGTTCTGTTCAAATAGAGGGAGGCAGACCAAGCTTGGGAAAAGAGACACACTCATGACTTCAATTCCATTAATTCATGTGAACCTGACTATTTTTCTGGAATAACAGGTCCTCAGCAGAACCTCTGTGTCTCACCTGCTGTGTCAGCAGTATTGCACCGTCTCAGCAGTTACATCAGCTTGTAAGAGTACTTCATAGAGGAGTCAGGATATTCTGCCTGTCCCTTCTCGTGTGCTCAAAGGCAAGATTTTGCACCTTCTGACATTTGAAAGCAGACAGTTCATCAATTGAACCATGGAAGTCTTAGGAAACGAGGACTGGGTGTGAACTCAAAAGGTACCTCATGGCAGAGCTGCTCAAAACAGTGCTTAGACCAACCAGCAGACTGTGAGCTAATCTGACTCTGGAAACCTACAATCCACACTACATTACATGAAGAGCTGCAGAACTTGCTTCTGGCCAGTTTTAGAGAAAGCAGAGTGACTACAAAGAATTTGAATGTGAATTGAAATTTGTATTTAGGTGGGATTCTGAGCTTTGACTTTAAGTGTAAACCATAAACTGTTTCTCTTCCATGCTGAAAGTACTATTTCTTCCCATACACCAGGATATTAAAGTAATTACATTTGTATGGCTGTGAAGAAGGAAAAATAATTCATGGTAATAGTGTTGCTTCTTCAGACTTCCAGCTTGCCTTTCCTAGATCAGCAACTCCTGTCCCCGTGACAGAACTCCTATTCATTTCAGAACTACCAGATTTTCACATACATATGGGCATTTCTGTAGACCAATCCCCTCCTCCAGAGGTAAAGTAAAGCACCAGGAGCAGTATCCATGAGGGTTCTGAATGGTCACAGCTTAATCTCAACAGAGGCATTAAACCTGAAACCTAAAGATGCCAGATTAAGCACTAGCATTATTAATTCACAGATGCTCAATAAAGAATACATGACAGGGGTGATGATCCTCCTTCTCTATATTAGTGATGATTATTGGTAGATCAGACAGGAAAAAAAAAGATATGACAGAAGTTAAGAACAGGTGTATATTCTGATTAGCAGAGCTTGCATTTAAGACTTGGGCTTTTTTAATATTTTGATATGAGAATGGTAACTGCAACACTTTCACTGTAATACCTTTTTTCCTTATTGACTAGCTGTGAACTTGAACTCTGCAATGAATGTCTTAATTTTATATCAGCAACTTCTTCTCTGTCTTGATTTTCTTGCTTGGTTTGTTAGGGTTTTTTTTTTAGAAGGACTGGGACACATCACAGGTTTTTTCACTTCATAGCAGACAAAGAAATTCTGCTATCTGCCTAGCAGCTCAGAGCAGTGTCATCTGCGCTATGATTAAACACCTATTCACCAAGCTGAACTTGTCTTTTGGATGATCTATGTACAATTATCAGCCTTCAAACCACAAACTTCTCAAATGTCGCCAGTGAAAGCTGCATCAGTGAAGAATTATCTCTACTCAGACAAAATAATTGAAAGAAAAAGGAAAATTCAGATTATTAAAATTCCTCCTCAAACCAGAACTAGCAAATCTCTGCACTCTGAATGTTCAGTTATTTTGTCTCTGACCTCTTTTCCAACTTTCTGTTTGGAAAGCTCCAAGTCAATGCTGCACTGACTTAAGTAATTTGCACAACTACCTTTGAGGGACTAAACAAGGTTAATGCATGCTTCTAAACATATTTCTAACTGGAAATGATCAGGTGACTTAGAAATTAAATGAGCCACTAATCATCCTGTTGAGTGAGGGAGCAACCCATAGCTTTCCCAACACATATTTAAATGCACCAAATTTTGGCAAGTATTATGCAAAGAAGTCAAGTGAATGTGAGTCAACAAGACAGGAATGGGGAACACAGCACAGGGTTAAATGTGGCAAAAAGCAATTTGAGGTTCTGATGAAGAGACCTGGCCAAAGCAGCAGATTCCAGGGACCTGGTGGGGCAATCACAGCATCACTGCTTGAAATAACATAGCCCAACAGACAAAGCCTTCTTAACACACCAGCTTTCCCCAACTGGCCATCAAAGGTTTTTAACACTGCCAGGCTCCTGCTGCCTCACATGAAAAATTTGACTCTCCACCAGAAAAAAAATTGCTGGAAGCTTTGCTTGTCAGGTAGCCAGAGATGGAGGAGAAAAGGATAAAACAATTTGAGTGGCTGCCCACACTGGGGGCTAGGACAGCCCAAACCTGATGTCAGAAGGTTGTATCATTGCAGCTCTGTCTTACAGAAAAGCTCAAGAGTCCTTATCTTCCTTGATAAGTCATATCTCTTTGTCCTGGACTTCAGCTTCGAGCCCAGGTGAATCAGTTTACATGTAATGTAGACCAAGCAAGTCTTTCTCCGAAAAGCAATGTTAAATGAAAGTTAAATTTGCTCAGTCAGGATGGGAATCTTCCCAATTATTCACTAAGGCATAAATAATGACCTGCCAGAATTAATGGATTATATCACCCTGAATCCTTAGGAAAAACCACAGACAGGAACACTCACCCTCTCAAGGAGTGTGAGGCAAGACATTCTGCTCTGTATAACAGCTTTGAGACATAATTTGTAACATAGTGTTAGCAACAGGTTGACAAAGCTTTTTTGGTTTACATTCCAGTCATACTTATTTTAATATCGATACCAGCTTTTATTTAAGAATTTTTGCTACTTTTGTAAAACTGCCAATAAAGAAATCTTTCTTTCAATAGACTCTAAATTGGGTCTTCAAATTGTCATACTCAGCAGTTACTGAGAAGTGAAAGAAATTAAATTTTGATCTTGGTTTGAGGCAAGATCATGAATACACAACAGCCTGCAGACAAGGTGTTCTTCACAAAATGCACAAAAATTAATACACCCAAAGTATGAGTAGATGAAATCTGGGATGAGTTCCAGAAGCAAAACCTGAATTTGATCTCTTTCTCTCAGTCCAAACTATGACTGTTAATGGAGCCAGTTCTAGAACTAAAATGGTGGGAAGAGGGGTGAACAGATTCTCAAGGGCACACGGATTATACATCATGTTTTACAAAACAAATCAGCTTTAAACTGTATAGAAAGTAAGTTATAGACATAATGAACATTATATCTATAAAAAACACCACAAATTCTGGGAAGAAATGCCAAGGCCCAGATTTGAATTCTATGTGATTAATGGACAGCTTACTAATCAGGCTTTGAAAAACAGGTTCTGCAAAAGAAATATTTACTTATTTCTAGAGACCAGGAATGCATAGTCTACATTACTGCCACAGCAATGAGGCAAACATGTTTACTTGCATTAAAAATAAGCCATTTTAAATGATTTCCTTATTATTTCCATAAATTATTTCAGATAACACTCCCATACGTTGGGATTCAAAAGTTTTACATGGAAAAAAGTAATACTAAGGCATCAGTCAAATAGAGAAGAGCTTCTGAAACTGCAAGGTCATGTGGCTGGGATGTTAAGCAACTGAGGCCAAAAAGCTTACCAAAGTTTTCTCTGAACTCCTCTCCAGTGAAAGCAAAAATCAAAACCATCACAGTGTACTCTTATAACTCAGTTAAATTGATGCATTCAGGCTCCTGTGTGCAATTCAGTTTAAATTGCATCCTAAAATGAGGACTTGGCATTCAGACTATGCATGCTAAGAAAGCCACTCTTCAAGAACTCAAGAAAAGAAGTAAACATTCAATTATGCCCATTCTATGGAAAGAGAACTTATCTTTCTAAATCTTACGTGTGGAATAATTTTCTAACAATAACAGTCACTTAGAGACCACAGCTATGTCTCCTGGGTTAGACTGATCTGTTCTGTCCTCTCCATTTAAAAACTAAGCAAAAGAATTTTAAAGGCTTTGAATAAGTTATAATAAGTATGTTTATTTTTGTTCTATAATCAAAAGAGCTATGTATATACTAAAAGAACAGCCTGCTTAAAAAATCTAACCAGGGAAGCCACCAGATTCTACTTTCTTCTAATATGTAATTAACATTCATTCTACCATTTTACCAATCCTTCAACAGGTCAAGCAGCTGGGGAAGAAAACATTTCTGATAGGGAGAAATGGATGACCAGAGCAGAAGAGGACAGGAAAACATGATTAGCAAGAAGAGGAAAGAATCAACCAAAACAACAACAAGGAGGTGCTTTCCCTATTTTTTCCCACCTCCGACAGATACTTTTAACTTCAAATATTTTTATCTTTCTGCTTCTGAAGTTATTAATTTCTCAGTCCTCCTTCCTTGCTCCTTTCTATCTTCCTACTTTTGCCCAATTCCATCTCTCTGGTTCCTGCAAGCCCTCCTAAGCATTCCCAACAAAATCCATGACAAATCCACCATTAAACAGAGTCTTACTTAAACCCTAGGATATTTTTTCAGGGTTCATAACCATACACTGCAATAGTATTCTACCTTTCAAATTATGTACGATAAAGTATCCACTTAACTCCCAAGAGCAAGACAAGACATTAGTCATTAACTACAAATATTTTAATGGTGTATGGTTTTCTCTTTCTCTGTATTTCAGCCCGCATAGCTGAACAAATGGCTTGCTTAGTTTTTGAGGTTTTTTCCTTATCCCTGTCTCAAGGCTGAACATTTTCCATGGATGACAGTGCAATTTGCTGTCCTAATTTATGTCACAGAACAAAAAATTAATTGACTTATTCTGTCTTTTTCCCCTGGCTCTGTCTGCAGGCTACAATACTGCTCTTTTTGTTCTTTGTATGTAAAAGTAAACTCCAATTCCTTTCTTTATGTTTTGTTCATTCAGGAAAAACTGGATTTTGAGGGTTTGGGCCTTTTAATATCTTCTAATACTGGTAAATCTCCCTAGACACTGAGGCCATGGAGATTTGAAAAAATAAATGCTATAAAGAAATACATGAGGGGCTCCCATTTGAGAGAAAGACCAAGCCTACAATACAGTTCAGAAATTCAATTATGAATCTCATTTTTTCAGGGTGTAAGTACAGCTGGACAAATTCCCTTCACATACAGTCACTGCCCCCAGATGCAACTTCCTTGGTAAAATGTCACCAAAGTTGACTGCTTAGTGTCTTAGAAAATGGCCTTTTCTTACAGAACAGACAGAGCAAGGAACATGAACACAAAGATCATCACAATGTGGGACAATCTTCACGAGATTAAGACATCCTCAAAAGATACAGAGGTACCAGTTTATCTGTCATAGCACAGGACACTGTTGAACATGTTTGATATTCCTGCTCAAGAATGAGAACAGCCAGAACACCTGTATGTATATAAAAAGGTTAAAAAATATGTTCAGCTGACAGCAGTACACTCTCATGATTACTCCGAAAGCTTGATACTGCACAATAAATTCAACTTCCACAGGCAGGGATTGATACCACATTTTGTTTTTCTACAGCATGTACCATAAAGAAGCCTTGAGCTTATGACTGGGGTTCCTTGGCTTTACAATATATAAAAATAATAGACAGATAAGGTTTATGGGTTAGCTCCTCTGCCACAAATTCATTCTTGGGAGAAAGTCATGAAATGCCTTATGATCACTTAGGCATCACTTGCCTTGTAACTGGAGTTGGGGTAATAGTCCTGCCTTTCTAGAATGATTTAGGTAAGACACAATAAATGTAAAACATTGAATTTCAAAATCTGTCAATAGTTTTTCAGTATTCTGATGGTAAAGCTGAAAGAAGATTTCATACTGAAGTACAGCATTTATAGTCAAACTTCAGTGAACACCAATGAATTCCACTACATGTGATTTGTATCAGCTCTGACAAGGTTCTGGGTACACACAACTAATTTATTTTTAAGAAAGCACAACATAAAAGGTCTGGGTGTATTTAAATGTATTGTCACATAGCACAGGATCAAAAAATTTTGTTCAGAAGCACTACTCCCAATTTCCCTTTCTTACTAGAGAACTACTCCATCAGCTCTCTGCTATAACACCTTGAAGGACATCTCTTACTTTTGCTCACAAAAGGCTCTTCAAAGAGTGGCTTCCCAACCCACACCTACTCACTGATCCCCCATCCTCATGTTCCTGGACAAAATATTTTCTGTCAATAGGCCTCATGCTATTAAAGACATAGATGTGATTTAAACATGTGATTATAGACATTAGCAAACGGGATTTGAAGACAATGTCACAAAAGAGCCTCTTGAATTTCTCTCTGTATTGCTCCTGAGTCCAGTGTTTCCAGCTGGCATTTGTCAAACCTGAACATCTGCAAATACCTTTATCTGCACCTGTAACACAGCCATGGACGCTTAATTAGTCTTCTGGTACATTTTGTACATAAAAGGGAAAGTATATAGCTGTAGCACAGACAGACACCTCAGGAGACTCAATTCTGTGCCTCAGGAAAAGACATAGTGGGCCATGACCTGCTCTTCCTCCTGGGCCTAAAATCTCCTGTTTCCTCTCCCATCTTCGTGTTCCCAGGAACGCTCATATGGAGCCAAACCTGAACTTACAAATTAGTTTCTTTAGCTTGTAGTGCACTGCTTGACCTCTGTGAAGCTACAGCTCTTTGAAAGGCACCACCAGGTAAAGGACTTGAGCTGTGCCTAATCCTACACCTGCTCCGTGGCCCTGTGGAATGGCCTTGCTATGTCCAGAGCTCTTCTGGGGCAGAAACTGAAGGGTTTCATTCAAGGCAAAAGAGTTCTCCCTCTTACTCTGTTCATGTTTTGTGGTTGTACCTGGTCATTTACAATTTGATGGCTATTAATACGTTCTCTTGGGATTTGGTGAGGCTTCCAAGCAGATGCAGAAGTATCTGCAAGAAGATGCTGAGAAGCAGCATAATTCTGGGCAACACTGGTGGCTACTTAACAATTACACATTGCAAAGTATCTGATCTAAACCAGATCCTTCTGTTCTACTGTAAACAGGGAGAGAATGCCAGAAATAATCATTCACTCTATCATAAGAAATGTAGAGATAAACAGTTAACTTTTAGACATGTAAATCAGATTAGATTACTTTGACCCCATGTATCCATTTCAGCTACAAGTTTTACTATGAAACAAGCATCACTGTATAATTACAAGGAAAAGAACAAAAATCTTTCATCTCAGAGCAATCACCTTGTGTTAATATCTCTTCTAGATTTCTCGCTCAGATTTCTTTTAATTAGTTTCCTCATTTCTAGCAACTTCTTTCATGATTTCGGTACTCATATAACACAAATGCAATGGAAATTATATTTCAAGTACTCCTCTGTCCTTATTTCCTTCTTCCTGCACTGCTCAAAGTGTCTATAGCCACTTCTAAAAAAAAAATAAATTATAACATATGTAATTTATTTCAAGTCATCTTATTCATCAGTAATTCTACAGGACCATAGCCAGACCTCCATGCTTTTCTTGCTTATGAGTAGAACATTTAAGTTAGTGATTATCATTAAAATTAAGCCACATCTCCATATGAAAGAGGTGACAAAAAATGTTTAAGTTGAAGTAATTTTTCCCTAAAGTTCAAAGTAACTCTTCTTAATTTACTTTCTTATTTGTACAAAATTCATGAGTTCTGGCAGCAGTACTTTTTTTCCTCTGAAGTACAATGATTTTGTTAAAAAATGACAGAAATTGCATTAAAATTTGGCATGAAGTGGTTGAAGGAGCTTCACACAATACAATATTACCAGCTATTGGTGATGAAAGAAATGTAACATTGTAAAGTCGCACCTAAAGAAAAGATATAAGAAAAGCTTAGGAAAAGACAGAAGGTTTTGCTTGAAGTCCTTGAAATAATTTGTGGAAGCATGTTAGCTGTTTTTTGCAGAGGCTTCTTGCTTACTCTTGCCATGCAGTTGACAAGGCATGGAAAAGATGACGGAAACAGATACACAAGTGAGGGATGGGTTGGAGGATGACCCTGCAACTACCCTCTGCCTAGGTATATGTACTCTACAGAACAGTTTACACCACTACACCAGGGCCAACAGCATAAAACAGACCAGCTTTATTTACCTGAGAATGAGGCAGGATTTTCCTTAGAAAAGATTCAAAGAAGACAAAGACTGCCACATAAAGCGCTCAATCTTCCACAGCTATTTGAAAAAACACCCCATGTTTCTCCCACTATGCTCATATAAATTCTCAATTTTGTCTAATATTTTGTATATGTAATAGAGGTATGTACACACAGAATTACTCTACAATACTTGTAATTATATTACACTGATGACTCGTAAGAATGTGATGATATACAACAGAATGCTTCCATTTTTCAGTTTTCAATTTAAAACATGCAGAAAATGGCCTGCAAAAGTGAGCCTTAACACAAACTTGGTGTTTCAATGAAACATTCAGATATTCTGAAAAAGTAGAATTAAGGTTGCCTGAGGAACACTAAAATGCTCTCATCTTAGCAATACATTACGATGCTGTCTGCAGTGAGACAAACAAGTATCAATCTTTCCATGAGTTTGCTCTCTTCAGCACAGAGAAGAGACAATGGTTAATGGTCCCTGCTTGCATTCCTTGCCTTGCTGAACACGTACCCCAAGTGCTTCTCACACTGAGCAATGCTCAAGCCGAGCTCTGAAGACACATTCTTTCTTTTATGCTCTTCCCAATGAAGCATTTGGTTCCACAATATTTAAATGTTCGCAAAATATTACACTTCTTTTTTTTCTTCCTCTGCATGTCCTTGTAAGTTGGGCAAGTATTAGTGCCTCCTGTATTGAAGCTGGAACTTGGGCACTTTGGAGCTTTACAAAAGCATCTATTAACTTTGCTCCCAGTCTGACATACCTGGGGCCTGATGTTTCTGGGCACCAAGGATGTCCTGGGTTTTAATGTGCTCAAAGTACAGCTCCCCCTATTACTACAGCTGCAGCTGTGAGCACTTAACACTTCTGCAAATCAGACTCCATGGTCTCAAGTCAGGCACTGGGACAACAAAAAGCACACAGTGGGTGGCCACATGCGAAAAACTGAAGTTCAGAGGTGTTGGTACAATCCGCTAGGAACTTTTTTCCTCAGGAAGGAAGAGATGGCAGAGCAGCATTCAAGTGCACAGACTGCTTTCCTGCTGTCATTAAAGGCACCCATTCCATGCCTTCCAAGTACTGCCTTAGTGAGGCAGATACTTGTAAGAGCAGTATACTCTGCCAAAGCAGTTCAAATTCATCCACTTAGGAATGATTATCCTGGAAACTGAATCAGATAATGCCCCTTCACAGGAGAAGCAGCAAACTCAGCTGTCCTTTAATGCCCTTTACTTTGTAAACACTCCTAACCTTCCCTTGTCCTGTTCCACCCAGGATGCTGTAGGATGATGAAGGTTTCTCTCTCTGTCTCACAAAAGTTTCAAGGGAACAAGTCTCCTGTGTGCTGGGAAAGTGCCAATGGATGCCTAGAGCCCTGGACTGAACTGTGGGGAGCCTGACTCAGCCACCTCCACCCCATGGTGAACATCGGATGAGCTCAGCTGACAGCAAGTCATGGACCAGAGAGCCCACACTGCAAGTCTGCAAAGGAAACCAGAGCTAAGCAAACTCCTGGGGATGAATGTGTCTGAACCCTGCACCCCAGCAGTGCTCTGCCTTACCCAGAGGCCTCTCAGAAAGACAGTTCTATTTACTGAACATAGGCACACGCTTCTTGTACGCCTTTCTGCCTCCCCCCAAAACAACAGTCTCCTTAAATGAGCACACAAACATGCAAACAAGGTGGCCTAAAGATACAATTAGGCTTGACTAGAAGTTGACACAAAATTACAGCAGTATATAATCTGAAGCCCACTGAAGTCAACAGAAAAACCTCAAATATGCAGACCTCAGTACAGTTCCTTCCTCACCAAGCATCACCTCATTCCATGCACAGAGCAGGGGCACGGAGGACAGACCACTGTCTCTATCCCACTGTCTCAGCAGGGATGGAGAGGTGTGCCCAGGTAGGTTTTCTGTCTGTGTCACTGCCACAGCAACTCAGTGGGAAAGATCCGACCTTCCCTCAATGAGTTTTGAGTCTTTCTTGTGGACTATATGAATGGAAATATTCTGATAAGCACAGAACATAAAGGAAAGGATACTGCTTTGATTAGATGGGATTTTAATTCACTGCTAAAATATT
This sequence comes from Nicator chloris, assembly GCA_013400495.1. NCBI lineage: Eukaryota > Metazoa > Chordata > Aves > Passeriformes > Pycnonotidae > Nicator > Nicator chloris. The sequence continues at coordinate 12,345 of WAAE01023156.1, forward strand.
TAAATGAATTATCAGAGAAGGCTATTTATCTGCTTTTCTTTCTGGAGTGTAAGAAGAATAATTTCTCTTGCTCATTTGAAGAACTGCATTTTAAGGCCACTTATTAAAGAGATTCCTTTCTCTAAAAAAGTCACTAGTTCTCTAGATAATATTGCTTTTTACAGTTGGTAATTAATCTCTTGTTATGCACTGAAGTTAATTTTGTAAAGGTAGTGCGCCACTGACACCTAAAGAAACGAATGATAAAGGAAATGTTAGACCTCTAAATCAATAATTCCTATGTAATGACAATTAACAAAATAGTAGTTTTTACTGGAATCTTTTTTAAGCACTAGATAAAGGGCATGCTGTGCTTTTAAGATTAACTCGCATTACCAAATTGTGTCTTTTATACCTATCGGAAATATAATTAAAAGAATAATCTTTCTACAAAATAAACATACAGATAGTATTTAATTATATCTTTATTTCTTTACAGTTTGGAAATTGTCAGCAATTGCTATAGAAACTCATAACCAGTCTGGTAATTTTTGCCCTGCACTCCTGTGGAGAAGTCCATCTTGAATATCAGTCCCACTCATCAATAGAGGAGAATTTGAAATAAATTAACATTTAGTTTTACAGGACAGATACTAATTGGGTTGTTATTTTGTCACTGTGTAAATTTTCAGTGACCTTTCCAAAAAGAAAGAACAAGTCAATAGAAAATGTTTCTTCTTGACTTTCTCCACCCCCATTTTAATTTTTTTTTTTTAACAGCCATCTGGAGTTTCTTAATCCCTTTACAGAAACACATAGTTTATTTTTTTAAAAAAATTTTTAAGGTAGAAGGAATATGCTAGGAAGTTCTGTTCTTTTTCTTTTGTATTTTGCATTTTATTTTAATGAAGGTTTTCTAAGTTTTTTATCACAACTACCATATTTACAGCAAATAACATCAAGTTTTCCTGCACAAAGCAGCCTTAGATCTCACTTCCCTCCTCACTCTCTCCCTTGCTCAGGAAATGGAAAAAGAAAATGCAAAAATCAAAAACGCAGAGGGGTCACCTTTCAACAGCTGACAGACATTTGTACATCTTGTAAAGAAATACCTGAACACATAATCCGTTTATCTACATAGACCCACTGAAACTTACTGAATAACAGCATTTCTAAATACAGGTTATATCAGCATAGCTGTGGATAAAGACTGAATCAGCTCCAATCCTATTACTCACTCTGTACTCCACCACCACAGGCTCTGAACCCTTCCCTCTGCTGGGCAAGGGATCTTGCTAATATTAAAGGCAATGGAACCCCACAGATATTTTACAAAGTGCCACGACCACCTCTAGAATTCCTCTGCCTCTGTCCTGAAAGCAAAATTGGATGCACATGCACGCAGCACGGGAAGCAAACAGGAGGAATTAAAAGTCTGAGCGCAGTTCCAGAGCCGTGACCTCACCAGGATTACAGACACGACGGGACAGCTCACTCCACTGCAGTGATAGATGGGTACAGGCTCTGCTGGGAGCAATTTGAAACATGACTGAACAAAGCCCAGGGCAAACTGTTCTGTCTGGACTTGTGCTGAGCAGGGGGCTGCACCACAGAGCTCAGGAGGTCCCCTCAGACACACATGATTCTGTGAGGATGGCTTTGTGTGTGTGCTCATAATTCTTTATAGGAAAATCATGCTTGATCTTCGCTTAGGAGGAATTTTCAGGCAGGAGAAAGGCCAAAATACTAACCTCAACAGAAAACGTCATACATAGAAATTACACACAATTCCAGTGGGCTTCAAAATAAAAGAAGCCTGCAAGACTGTATCATAACATTGCTCCCCCCCCCAAAAAAAAAAAAGAAAGGAGGATAAAAATGGCAGTGTGATTTTCTTTCTCAACAGATTACATTTTAAACTCATGCAAACTCCCTGTCAATTCTTTCTGCAGTGAATGGTTAAGCACGTCATTTGAGATTTTACAAGGCAACATCCTTCAAGTAGCACATTTGGCTTACCTTCCTCATGAAACCACAATCAGAAGAACTTCTACAAATGTCACTTGTTATTTATGGAGCACTCATCATTTCAAGGCAAAGTGGACAAACAAGTTAATATTTAACACAGCTCTTGGGATTATGGCACCATTTCAGAGATGAGAGAGAGAAGGGCTGCAAAATCTCCTTCAAGAAAAGCCAATTTTGGGTGCCCATTCCTGGGCTTCTGGGGATTGTGAGACCTAACATTTCCTACCATACAGATTATGCAAACTGTCTAATAATTTATGACACATGAAGAACTCTTAGAGTTAGAATCCACTACTTAATAGGTTTTTTTTTCTTTAAATGTAAGCAAAACTCCACACATGGACTCGTCCACTCCTTTACTGTAGAATATTGCAGTGGGATCTTTACAGTCAACAAGATTTTAGGGGTTCCCACAAGTTACTAAAGATACCATATGTCCAATTACACAAGACACTGAATTCTACAAAGGGTCAGCTGACACGGTAAACTGCTGAGCTTCACATCCTGTAAAATCTATGCTGTTTCTGAAAACAATGTTAAACACTATTTTTTGCCTTCTTTCCTTAGATCTTTAAAAATAATCATTTAGATTTTACTTTGATATTTTGGAAAGTGGAAACCTGTGCCACGAATACAATACTTCCTACCATAATCCTCATATAAATCACTCAAATCAAGTAGATCATGATGAAAACAAACAAAAATTTAACTGAAATTAAATATACATAATATTAGGAATTACTAAATCAACACACAGGTACGTAAAACCATCTAGACCAAATGGGATTATATGTTGCAGCTCCTCCATTACTAGTCAGGGATTGGAAAATTGATAATGCAAAGCAGAGAACTCCCCTGGAAGGCAACCTCACCATCTGGCTTCTCTCAAACCCAAAGGGAATTAAACAATAAAAGATAATAATTTTCCACAGTGATGGAGCAGTGCAGAGTGGGGGACAAGAACTAGGCACAGCTGAGAGATTAATGTTTATGAAGCATTTTTGTAACACAGTTCTTTATGTCTTCTAGCAAACATCAAGCCTTAGGGAAGTGCTACCATTATCCTTGTCTTATAAATGACAACATTTGAAGTATACTAATCATTTGCTCAACAAAACCAAGTGACCAATTAACTAAGTGAACAACACCGTTCAGAATTATTCATTTCTAGAACTGATGTCAGAATCACAAAACTACATTTGAACAGAAGTTTCGGCACTTCACCCCAATTTTGTGAAGCTTTTGAACTTTTAAATGTATTAAATTCCACAAGTTGATGCTGAATTAACAGAATCTTAATTATACAGTTTTAAATTACTTCATCTAATCAATAACCTACTAATACTGTTTTGGAGGAACTTGCTATGACAATTTGAAAATAAGCAAGAATCTGGGTTTTGGATTTAAAATTCTTAAGCAGTCCATTTTATCAGAAGAGACTATAAAGTTCCTTACTAATCTCAAGATTAGACATATATTGAAAAGCTACACTTAATAAAATCTGTGATTGCAGGTGTGCAGCATACTGTCTGTGTGGGACAACAAGCATCACCAGGTTTTGCCTTACCAGCAAACCACGAAGCATTCCCAGCTAGAAAGAAAGGTACGGAATATTTGGTTACCACTTTTCTCTACTGTAGGTTTTCCCCTTGTTTTTCTCTGATACAAATGTTTCTGGCTATGAGAGAGAACAGCGAGATCGAGCACTCCTCAGCTGGAGCACAGAACTTGATAACCTTCATCATCTCTTCTTCATGAACATACTTTTAAAATATGCATACCTCTAAGAATGCAAACCACAAAGTCCTATAAAATTCTTACAGTTGCACAGGTATGACTTAAGATTAAATTATTATAAACACAACAGAATGATCTCAATTTCATTTTACTTGTCAGTGTCTGAGATGTATTGCACACAAGTTGCACATAATTGTAAGAGGTTTTTAGCTTCTGAGCAGTTTTCATCATGACTGCCTGCTTTCCTGAACAATTTAAAATGTCATCAGCCTTTAGAATACAACCAGATTAATCAAAGTGTCCTTGGATTATTATCACATGAAGTTTGCTTATATGTTAGCATACATTTTCTTTCTACAAAATATATCTAATCCCCCCAAGTCAGGTAACATGGGATAGGCTCTAAGACATAGTGATCCTTAGCTGAATACAAATCCTTCCTACTTTTTGTTGTCACAATAGAATCATAAGCTCTTCTGCCAAACTCCAAGAAAGAATCACCACTAGCAGTAGATTTTGGTACGTATTCATTTTGACTTCTCAAAAATCAAATTAAATAAATAGAGCTTGCCTATGCAGAAATGCATTCAGATACTAAAACTAGTATTTGGTTTTTGTAGGTAAAAAAAGCTATTGAAAAGAATAAATCCTCATTTTGGATTTAAAATAAATCCTCTACGTATCTGTGCAACCTAGAATCAAAATAAATAAGCATATGGATTAATGTAAAGAAACTCTACTCTGAAACAGGCTTGTGGTTTATGTGCAATTGGCCAGAACTGGAACAAGCATGAAGGGCAGAACAAAAGATTGCCAAGCACAAGAGCACAAGATGGAAAGCAGAAGGAGAGGTAAAAAGGAGGAAAAACACCATCCCACAATTGCACAGACTGGACTGCATAACAAGCTCAGCTGGTGTGAATTAGTATAAAAGCTCCTCCAACATCAGTGAAGCTGTGCCAATTCAGACCAGATGAGATCTAAGCTGTCACTAGCCAAATGGCAAAAGAAAAAAAATCAGCCCAGTTCTTATTTACTTCAAAATATACCACTGGCTTCACTGCTGCTGGTCCTAGTTTCCTGCAGCATAAGTAGAAGAATCAGAAATACTGTATTTCCACAGGTGTGCATATAAACATCTACTGACTGCACAACCAGTTAAGCTGTTCAACACCGTCCTGTAAAAACACTTCAGATCAGATGAAATTCACATCATTTCAGATTCACAAAAAACCACTTTAAAGTCAGGACAGAAAAGAGCTGTAATTTTTAATAGAAGCCCTATGAATGACTTTGGAAAATTTCACTCTTAAAGAAATCAAAAAAATTCAAAGGTTGTAAACACATAGAGGAAATAAGAAGAGCAAAACCAGGCCAGCATCCATGCCTTCCCCAATGAGGAGATGAAAGAAAGTTTGGACCAGCATCTGCACTTTGCTCTTCTTCAACTTCTCGACAGAGTCCAGCCATGATGCAGTTCTGCAGAGCTGCCATTAACCTCATCACAGCACAGAAGTAAGTTGAACTCAGTAAAATCACTGGTTCCATTGTTCAAGTCTTGTTTTAGCTTTAGTTGGAATTTACAGTACATTCAGACAATCCATTCAGATGAACAGAATTGCTCTTTACTCTCCCTACCTTGCTGATAGAGACTGCAAGGTTGTCTCTGTGGTGCACAAAGGCTAAAGGTACCCAGCCTCCTGAACAAGCTAATTCTGCTTCCTAGTCAGATCAACAGGAAGCTCCAGAAAGAACAATTTGTCCCACTTCTTTCTTGCCGAGGTAAACTAGCAGCTAGTCTGTGGCCAACATATCCTGAGGATTTACTCGTCTGCCAAGACTGCAGAACACACCTGCCTCTTCCAGTGACCCAAAACCTGGTGTGCTATTCCCCAGTCTTCTGCTCCTACCATTAATCTCAAGATAAACTGATCACTACATCAGCCTTATTGAACCAGCTTAAACTGGCAAACCTGCCAGCTATTATCGCAGAATCACAATTGTGTACTGATCCTCACAAAATTTTGACCTCAAAATTCAGTCACACAGACGCGTTATGATAGGAAAACTGCAGTGTCTGCCTTTATCAATCTCTCCTCACTTTGAATCCACATCAGTAAAGTAAGAAAGGAAGGTGAATTTGCACAACTGCACTTCAGGCAATGCACACAAATAGTTATGAAGGTGTCCTGTTGTCTGCCCTTAGATTGGTCTGCATTTTATGATCATGAAGACTGCCAGAAAACCTGAAAGACTAGAGTGAAATGTTGACAAAAACCTAGATGCAGAACATCTCCCACTCCTCGCAGTCACCACTGAAAAGAACAGATGTTTCCACTTGCATTGTAAAGTTACCCTGGCTTGTCCACAGGTGACAAAAAGGAACACAATACTGGGAGGCGATTAGTGGAAAAAAAGCATTGCATCGCGGGAAGACTGCTGATAATATCAGCTTTGATACTCTTTGACTGAGCCAAGAAACACACACTTAGGTCCTCAATATCACTGTGGGGCTCTTCTACGTATCTGCCATGGTTTATACACTTGCTTTTTAACACCTCTATAAATTTGATTCAATAATAAAAAGTAAGACAAGAGTAAATCATCAATAAAGACTTTAAAGTATCCCAAAAGCTTACACTGGTCTCTTAAGGTAGCATAAGTGTAGGTTCCACTGCTGAAATAAAGGCACAAGGCCATCACTCACGTTGTTAAATGGTGCTTGTCAGAAAAAAGCCAGGTCTGATTATTTCAACAATAGCAGCCAAATCCATCTGCTGCTCAATGACCATCCAGAAATCACTTACAAGCTTCAAAGGACTGAGTTACTATTGCACATCTTCCAGATATATACACACAAAATCATTACTAATCAATTTTTATTTTGCAAGAAGGTTTCTTTGGCCTTCTAACCTTAAAGCTCAGCTGAGTGACAACAAGGGTTTGTGGATGAGAGCAAAATTATGCCAGGGGGTATTTCTGAAGCAAACAATAAACACCCTGCAACCACAGCTGTCTTAGTTCTAATTTTCTGAGATTTAACTTTATTGTTCAGTAAAGTGTCTTCCACCAGGTGTGCTTTTGCGGGAGCACAGACAGAACAAAAAGCAGCTACGCATCATAGAAGCTCTGGTTTCAAAAGCCTGATGGTTTCAAAATTCAGCAAATGTTCACTTTTGGACTTTAGCTAAGCTTCAGCCCTGTAACTAGAAGTGCCCAGTGACTGGGCATCACTGAAACTGTTGATGGTCTGAGAAGGGTAAGACTACAGAAGCCTTGCAGAAGGAGGACCATGAAGATTTATAACTCTCGCACTCAACAGCAGAGCCGATTGCAGTGGAACATACAAATATCAGAGCACCAAAGGTAAGAATTCTCTGAAAAACCTCTTGAGATTATCTAGTTCAATGGCCCTGGTTCAAGCTTGGCCACCTAGAGCTGCCTGCCCAGAACTGGGTCCAGCTGGGTTTTGAGTATCTTTATGGGTATCTTTATGAAAGACCTCAACAGCACTCAAAAGCAAAGTATTACTCTACACAACTCTCAACTGCTCTTCCGTATCATCACAAAGAAGAGACGAAAATATTTTTAATCCATCCCTCCTTACAAAATAGGCACAAACTAAAGTCTCAAAAGAATAAACAACATCTGTTTTGGATGGGGTAGACAGAGAAAAAAGCAAGAGCAAACCTGCAGATAACCTAAGTCCACGGATTTATAAGCGACCATGATAAATGTGTGTTGATTATTTGCTTAATACATCTGGAATGGATTTCCTCATTTATGCAAGAGGATGGTATTGGGTTTTTTCCACACAAAGAAAGATCCTCCGCTGGGACCCATAAAGGCAGTAATATTTTAGGAAGCTACTATTACACTAAGAATAGTCGAGATTGTCTTGCATTTTCTTGTTCACAGCTTTATAATTAACAAAGTAAAAATGTAGGCTGTTATGTTTGATGAAAGTTTCCCCAGAGAGATCAAATAATCTACAGCAGCAACAGCTTTCTATAATTCTGAATATAATTATAGGAGTGAATTTCTTTTTGCGGTGTAAACAGTCATAGTTAAGTAGACGGGTCTTAGTGATTGCCACTTGCATTTCTAGGGACACCTGCACAAAAGTGGGGTTGCTCCTTGCCACATCTTAGGACACTTACTAAAGTAATACTGTTAATAATACTGGGGTTCCACAGGGTCTCATCCTTGGCCCAGTCCTGGATGCAAGACTTGAAGGAATATGAAGCAAGTTTGCCAACAATACTAAATTGGGAGGAGCTGTCAACTCCCTTGAGGGCAGAGAGGACCTTTGGAGAGACCTTGACAAACCAGAGAGATGGACAATCGCCAGTTGTATGAAGATTAACAAGGGGAAGTGCCGGATTCTGCACCTGGGATGGCGCAACACTGGTTCTGTGAATAGGCTGGGGAATGGAAGGCTGGAAAGCAGAGCTGTGGAAAGGGATCTTGGAGGCCTGGTCGTTGGAAAACTGAACATGAGACAACGTGCCCTGGCTGCAGGGAGGGCCAAGGGCATCCTGCAGGGCATCAGGCACAGCATGGCCAGCTGGGTAAGGAAGGGGAGTGTCCTGCTCTGCTCTGCTCTGGGCAGCCTCACCTCAAGTGCTGGGGGCAGTTTTGGGCACCACAGTACAAAAAAGACATTGAGCTGTTAGAGAGTGTCCAAAGGAAAGCCACAAGGATGGTGAAGGGTCTGGTCTCTGGTCTGTTCAGCCTGGAGGAGACTGAGGGGAGACCTCACTGCAGTTACAACTTCCTCATGAGGGGAGAGAAGGGACAGGCACTGATCTCTTCTCTGTGGTGACCAGTGACAGGGCATGAGGGAATGGCCTAAAGTTGAATTGAGGAGGTTTAGGTTGGATATCTGGAAAAGGTTCTTCCCCCAGAGGGTGTTTGGGCACTGGAACAGGCTCCCCAGGGCAGTGGTCACAGCACCAAACCTGTCTGAGTTCAAGAAGCACTTGGACAGTGCTCTCAGGCACATGGTGTGAGCCTTGGGGTGTCCTGTTTCAGGAGCTGGACTGGATGACCCTCATGGGTCCCTTCCAACTCAGTATATTCTATGATTCTATGAATAATTCATGCCATAGTAACAAATGCATGTTTATAGTTAGGGGTACTTGATATCAACATTACAATGCTGTATCTGGCATCAGAACTGTAAATTTAAGGAATGTTAATCAGAAAAATGAGGACTAAAAAACCTGTACCCAGAAATACGTTTTTCCACAATTTGATCCTTTTAACCATAAAAAAAACCCCCCAAAACAACTCTGCTATGCTTAGTGGAGCTGTGTGATCACATATTAAATATGCACATAACAGTGCATATTTACAGATAGATAGATAGATGTCTACACACCACACAGACACACAATCTTTCTGAACAAGTATTTTTTGAGTTTTAAAGAAAACGCTTTTTCAGCCAAAATGGCTGGTAAAAAGACACATGCTGACGAAACACACTTGGAATCAAGGCTTAGGAGGGGTGCTTTAGAAAATAACAGTACGGTACAATAGCTGAAAGGAGCAGCCTGAAGAATAATGCCAAGGACAGATAATACTCATCTCCTGATGGCCTAAAATAACACTAAACATCAGCCCATGCCTCAGGACTTCAAGGTATGCATTGGGGCTACTACAGAGCAAGAAAGCAGTTCCAGCATTTCTCCCTAAATGCTGCAGGGGCATATGCTCCTACAACACTCAGGACCAACATCAAACATGGCCAACATCTTCTATGGCTGCAGATAGCACAGAAACTCCTCTCAGCCTGTATTTCTTCAAGAACATTAAATTTTCTGTCTTAGCCCACACACAGCTGAAAAGCTCTTCCACCACTACAGCTCTTCACAGAGAAAAATCTTCCTACACAATAAGATTCTATACCCTGAACATCCTTCCACTTTGAAGTTGTATCACCTGCCCTTCTCCTGACTCCTGCACTTTCTCTCTCATGATTCACCTCACCTAAACCCAGACTGATGTCTGCAGAGAGGTGGTGGCACAAGCTGAAAGCACAGACAGTAGTTAATTGTATATTAACACTTTTCATTTTGGTTGAGTCCTCTACTCTTTTACAAACAGGTACAATAATGAAATTGGGTAACTCAACAGTTATCAAGACACCCTAGATTTTCAAACATATAAAAACCTATAAACACATACAGCTTAGCAGTACACTCTTCAAAATGTAATACAAAATCTAGATACATGACAATATTTCAAAAGAAAGACAAATCACCTCTTGTTGGCATTATTTTCAAAGGAAATTTTGGATTTTGGCCCCTTAGAAAGAAGAATCTTTTCATTATGGGCACCAGTAGTAAGAATCAAAGTATGGCCTTCTGACCTCTAACCCTTTTAAGTACCAATAGCTAAAAATCAAGAGCACATGAGAATAAGATGGTACTGCAGGATTCCAGTTACATGTGTCCAGTAATGTCCAATGCAGTTGCACTGCCATTACAACTAAAGCAGTTACTCACTACTCATTTTCACTACTCAGTTTTATCACCACACAACAGACACAAAATGCAAGATTTTCCTGCATGAGTTTGTTCTGTTGGAAATGAAGGAAGCATGTATGGTTCCGTTCATCTTTCCTGTCCTGATTCTCATTTGGGAAGCAGCTTCAAGGCTCCCTCATGTTTTAATCAACTTCTGGTGCAAAATTTGATGACATGACTAAATATAAACGTTTCTGATACGTTCGGGTATGGAACAATCCAGACCAGAAAAGAGGTGGGGGATAACCCTCTAAAACAATAATGCAGAGAAGATACTAAAGCAAGGCAGTTGGATTCTACCTTGATTTGACTCTTGGGACCAAACACCATGTATAAAGAAGAGCTACACTCCCATAAGCATCACCTTACTTGCTCTACTCTTCTGAGATATAAACCCTCTCTTCCCCGAGCTCCATTTAGGACAGTGGCCACAGAGGAGGACACAGCTGTCAGGCAGTACTGTATTTGCAAACAGATCCCAAAGATCACACATTCAAAGGTCTGTTCTCCCCAAGTATTCTAGAAGGAATACATTGATGTTTCAGACACTATTTTGTTCTGCTTAAGAATAAACTTGTAGGAGAAAAAATTCATCAAAGGCAAACAATCATCAGATTTCCCCTTCAGATATTTAATTGGGAATATCTGTGAGCAAAACTTATGGTGCAATGTTCTTGCATCATGTGTGAATGTTTGACTGCAGTTATGCTTCTGAAACAGTGTGAATAAAGAATGTGAATAAAGAACACAAAAGGAGAACAGAGTATTCAGCAAACACCTAAGGAAACCATCCTATCAAATTTTGATTCATCTGTAAAGGAACCATTCTCCACTGAAAAGTATAGCTATACATTTTATCTTAATTAAAAATGCTCTTAATAGTATAATAGAAAGTGTCTGTGCTCTTCTGTTCACAACAGCTGTGCACACTATAAAGAAACCAGAACTGATGTGTCCAAACTGCACAGTTCAGTACATTTTGGTCTTTTTGTTAATCTGTTATTCCAATTGTGCTGGGTTTGAAGCATTATCATGCAATAAAACCAGGAATAGAACAGCATCCAGGATCAGTGGTCATTCATACATTCATTGATCCAATAATCTGAGTACGTTCGGCAGAATACATGAAAGCGCAGATGTATTTAATAAGAACATTCACCACAACTTCTGTATATAAAAAATGGTTAAGCAAAGGACTGAAATCTTTCTGAAAGCCTCAGGGCTTTTTTTTTTGTGCCTCTAAGACTGAAATGTAGTTAATTTATTATACACAGTTTGGTCAATATTTACATGAATGCTGGAAAAAACGCCATCTTGGTAGGATTCAAGAAATAATTTTGCTATTGCACCATCCTTACAAAACTGTCACACAACATCAATACTGTCAATCAATGCTGTCATATTTTGAAAGCATTTCTTTTTTTTCCTGATTGGTTAGTACTACTGCATTTTACAGGAAAAGGTTATCTAGGTCAGATTTCAAAGATGACCAGCTCTTAAGATAATCTGAAACTTCAAGCAGCAGAGAACAGAGACTGTTCAGGAGTGTAGCCTGCAAAATAAAATCCTTTGTTGAGAATACAAAGCCTTTTTTCAGTAGGAAAAAGTACAAAAGTATACATTCTTTAAATATACATTTTGCCTTTCAGCTTTACTCCACAAAGCTGCTCTTCAGCACCGAGAGCACAACCAGTAATTTGTTGTTACAACCTGACTTTCCTGATACGGTCTTGCTTTTGAACTTCTAAAAGTGTTCTAAAATTCCGAAATACTCTTGTCCCACTTCACTCAGTCTGTTCCATTTTTGGAACATAATTACTAAAAATAGCCTTAATTAGCATTATATAACAGGAATGAAAAAAAAAATGAAAAATTCAAAAGAAACAGCTCTGTAAATTTTGGGCATTGACTGAGAAACAGTATAGCTGATCCATCAACAATCTCTGAAGCAAACTGCCTGACGAGCAACATTAATTTCAGAATCAATCAGAAACTGTTTTTTTAAATAAGCATATGTAACTAACAGCACTGAATACTGAGGTATGGCAAGCTATGGAATAGGAAGATAAGGGGAAAAAAAGAATTAACCATCTAGCATCAGTATATAACATGTCTTTCTCTCTTTCCCACCAAATATCCACAATGTGTTGCCTTCTCCAAGAGTAAAGAACAATGTATCCAAAGCATTTTCTGCTGTCTTAATTGACTTGCTTAAGTGCTGTATTTCTAGCCCTGACAAAGCAGTGTTTAAATTACTTACTGACTGGACAGAAATGATGAGACCTAGCATTTGAAGGTCTAAATCTGCTCGCTCTCCCTCTGACAGCTATTTACTAGTACTACACCAGGTTTGCCTAAGTATTCCTCAGCACATAATGAAAAAAAACCATCTTCCTGATGCCAGGAACTATAATTTTGGAGCAAAAGAACTGCTAACCCTTAGAATTTATTCTATTTGTTGTAATTGATGACTATCGTTTTGACTTATGTAGATAAAACTGTGCTGGAGTGATTGGTTACTTTGAACAACTATCCTTTATCCCTATTAAAATCTTAACCCTGAATAGTTGCTACAAATTAATTACCACAGTGGGGGCCATGATTCCACTAAGGAATGGTAGAGAAGGAATGGTAGAGAAGTGGAATTTCAAGGAATGGTAGAGAACTCGGCCATCCTCCGTTTTTCTTGTCCTTTTTTTCTCCCACCCGACATTACCAACTTTTCTCTTGCTAGTATCATCCATCTTTAGCTCCAGAAATACATCTTGCACAATTGAGGATGGTGGTCAAACATCTTCCAGTCAATCCACTTCCAAGCCTGAAACTAAAACTGAATGCAATCTAACTCAGAATGCAAAAAATGTCAGAGTGCAAATAAGTCCTAAAGAGCACCTCCGTGAGCAGACACATCATACATGGAGTACTTGTAGATCCCTTCTAATTTCAGACATTCCTGAGCGAAAAGTGTTTGGTATCCTCTGTTAGCTGAATCCATCTCCTTCACAGAAGGGTTACAGTGGGAAGAGACCTCTGGAGATTGTCTGGTTAAACCCTTCCTGCTCAAACCAGGGTCAGTTTAGAGCAGGTTACTCAGAACAGTGTCATACAGTTGGGCTTTTAATATCTCCAAAGAGAAGGGTGGGGTTTTTTCTCCACAAATGTGGCATCATGAATTAACATCCAGAATTACCCCCAGCAGTGTGACCAAAGTCCACCAAGTAATGAAATTACCACAACTTGAGCTGGACCGAGGAAATGCCCCAAAAGCAGAATAGCTTGCTCTGAAAAATAAGCTGCTTGGAACTGCTCCTTGATCAACTCATGCAGTAATCAGGAGAGATAAAGATACAAGGATCAATAAAGAGAACAATCTGTTCTCAGGTAAACATAGAAACAGGAATAGGAAGAAGCAGAACTGTAAATAAATGAAACAATAAAACAAACTCAATTCTGGCTGACAACTCTGCTTCATTTTTTGGTGTCAGAACAAGATTTCTCCCATACTCCTAAAGCTGATGGCTTGTTCTGGCAAGTGTTCTTACTGATGGAACACTGCTTCAGAAAACTATGCCTTGTTCTGGTTATAGTCAACAATTCATACTTTTACTGAACAACCCATGGAAAACAAACAGGAGATCAAAGGAAATCCTTGACGTCTTTTATGATTGTCTTTGGAGTTTCATATCATGCCTCTCTTAATTCCCTACTAACTTTGGAAACCTCTTAAAGTAATGATTTTGCTGAATGCAGCATGTGTGAAACTATACTAAGCTTGAAAATACATCTCTTTGATGAATGAAAGGAGACCCTGAAGTGCTAATTCCTCCAGTATTCTTTTCTGCTTATTTACCATTGCTCAAGAAGTTGACTGAAAAGCAGGTAGGACACACTGAGTTGTATCACTCTGTGATTCACATTCAGGAAGAGCTTCTGGGACAGTTTGCTTTACATGTTCTGATTATTTTATTAACGTAAACATTTAAAAATTAGGCACGGCCATTAGAATGCAGTTTCCCTTTTCACCATTTCCTGAATTTAGTTAGGATTTATAAATACTGTATGTGGGCTCTCTTCAGTAGGGGGTTCCTTTGCAACTCCAGTTCTTTGGCAGTACAAAGGTAACTTCTTTTGCCTGTGGTAATGCTTTACAAAACACACCATCTGGAAAACTGAAACATGCACCTACTACACTGTCTCCCTATTACACTCTGAAGTTGTGTAATGGGAGTGAAATCCCATTAATTACACAAAATGGGAGTGAAACCCACAGGGTCAGTCCCAAACTCTACTTCACTTGTCATCACCTTTTTCCCAGGAAGCTAAAAAAGAAGCCTGCTTGTTAAATCCTCCTAAACAACATCTTTGTTCTCCTTTTATTACTATAACCATAGCCCAGTATGACAATTTTGAATGCAGGACTCATGATAAAACACATCTTGAAGCACATACAGGCAGTTTCATGGATGCATATCTGGTTTTACTCCTTCACAGCTTTTATTTTGGGGCTTGAGTTTTGCTTTTAAGAAGTAAAGGATCTAGGATGAATAGATCCCAGATCTAGAAACCCTTCAGCAGGGTAAGGATTAAGTTGTTTCAAATTTCTAAACCAGAAATAAAGAAAATGTCTTTCCATGCTGCCAGCTCACTTAGCTTCACCAAGTCTTTCCATATTTAGCTGACTTGGTTTTTTTCTCCTAGATTCTGACACGAGAATCTACAGCTTTCAGAGGTTTAAATGTGATGTTTAACTCTTGTCACAGTCTGAAGATATGGCTTAGAAGCAGAACCAAAGAAAATTAACCCACGCCTAACATTTTAAAGCATGTTTTTAAATTGGCATCATCTGTGATGTCTTTGACTACAACTTGCAATGCTTCTAGAGAGGCAAGTAGAGCTGGAAGCAGCTGTCTGACCCAGCCAGTAAGCTTGAATTGACTAGTTTCCTCCAAACACTAAAAATTCAAAACAGAAGTTTTTAGTACCAGGCTGCAGTAGTGAGCAAATTCTGAAAACATTATATATATTAAAAATCAACAATGTGGAATCTATATGAAATGTAGTAGTAAATACACACTCAACTTTTTAGGTTTTGAAATAAGGAACCAGCAGCACCACAGTTTTCTGCACTGAACTGAGGTTCTGAAAACAGAGCTGGCTAAATTGCACACCTGGCAAATGGAGAGGGGAGCAAAAAGCAAAACACAGAAACACACAAGAGCTGTGAAGCTACTCCAGATCACATCACAGAGAGCATTTCAGTGCAGTGGCTGAAACAACAGCCTCTTCCCTCTTTCCAAAGGCCTGTCACTGGAATACTTTCCCAAGAAAAGGGACTTCAGGCACACATGTGGGACAGTGCAAGTTAGTTGCTTGAGGAAGCTTTTAAAAAAATGTTAAATGGCTCTCAAGTGAGTCCAGACATTGCATTCTCTGCTGCTCCAACACTCAGACCATATAAAGCAAATATCACAGATGCTTTGCTAAAAACTGGTCAAGAAAATCCAGATACTGCGGGTGGTTCTGATTGTCTTCATCACTGCAATGGCCTGGTGGAAAGGGATGTCTCATATGGGACTGCAGACCCAAGTACTCCACAAACAAACTCTAAGCACTCCAAGCAGGCTACAGCCTAAACAGATGAGAGGAAAGAAGCATTCTTAATCCCATTTTTCAGATGAAGAATTGAGTCACAAAGTGATATAACACGTGCTCCAGAAGGGTGGTGAGGCCCTTCTACGTGTTACTTGACAGTCCACCAAGGGCCATTTATCTCTTGGTGCTCCATCATCCTCCAGTTTTTACAAGTGCCCAGGAAGCAAATTTCCCTCCCTTCACAGGAGCAAAACAGCTCCTGCAGCACCAGAGAACCAACTCCCATTGGACACAGAGCATCATGACACTCAAATACCTCAGGACAACTTGCCCTAAGTGACCTAAAATCACATTAAAAAGCCACAGACTTTCTGACTCTTCACTCACAACACTGCTATGGTGTTTGTGCTATTTCATGAATAATGATTTTCACTCTTATGCAAGTTAATATAACTCTTGTGTAAAAGCTAGAAATTACTAAGTAGTGAGGGGACAGAGGATATGGAAGATGCCATCACTCAGGTGAGCTGCAAATCAAAGTACTTTTTGTGTCCTTTAAAGATGGTGCATTTCCAAAAAGGTCAGTATAATACAAAGAAAATGTCATTTTTGCAGCATTACCTTCTACTTTATTCTTTTGCCATTTTGCATTTGCCCCATGCAATTGACATATTCTAAGTTTCAACACTGCCAAAACACAGCCACGATCAGCAACCCAAGACAAAAACAAACAGAGTTTTTACTAAGAGAGAGTTAAAAGATCTGAAAGGATTATACAAACAACCTCTTTGCTTGTTTCTGTAGCTTTGATGATTTGTCTGCCTGGAAAGGTAGAAAAAAGTTCTAAAATAAATATTTCAAAAATAAGTCAAATTAAAAAGCTAAGCATTCAATGATTTACATTCAGCTTGTTGCTTTGGAACTGCTTCTGCTGAGGATTAAATCCATAAATTTCAGGAGAATTACTCTTGATTTTCAAGCATGCAAATTAAATAGCTGCATCCAAGATCATCTTTGATCCCTCTGTTACTAAGTATGACTATCTTCTTCATCAAGAACACAAGAATTTCTGGATCCTACTCTGACAGTAGTTTTAACTTCTTACAACCCCATTAAAAATATCAGAAAAATAGCAAATTTTCTTTTGGAAAATTAAGCTGCACTAATTCGGCAGACTATTTCTAAATTGGAGTCAACTTCAGCAGGATATGGGGAAATAGAAAAAAGGAAAGCAATTGATTCCAAATGAAGCAATGCCAAAGAAATTATTTGCTGGACAGATGTCTCAATACTCCATTCAAATACCCAAATTCTCTATTCTTGGGAAATGAAAAATGTAGTGACAAAAAAGAGTTTTCTGAATTTTTTTAAGGACATACAATTTCTCAGATCCCAAACTGAGGCAGATTGGTACATTATACTGAGCATTTAAGAGGTATTAGGGGAATTGAAAGAATTTTCAATGATGCTGATGACATTCATTTTCAGTGTTAATAACCTATTTACTATGATAGCAGCTTAATAAGCTTTTAAGTGGCAGAAGTGGAATTACACTGCAATATGGCATTTTAATATTATGGAGAGAAAACCCCACAGTTCCTTGCCCTCATCATTCAAATACTTTAAATCTTTATTTTAGGAAGATAATTAGGAGATATTTTCTCTTCTCTTTCTACCTGCACAGGAAAATTCCAATCCCATTTGTTAGGATTCAAAATCTACTTGGGCACTGCAACAGGTGCAACCTGACTGTTATCTTTGCAAATTTACAATCCAGAGTAGCCTTTTCTGTCTGGTTTTCTCTCTGCATAGACCCACAAATACTAAATATCACTGTTATGGGACATATAGGAAGTTCAAGCTAAACAAAATAGCAAGTCTATCCCTCTCCACTAGAATTTAAGTGTTCAATTCTTGCCAAGCACAAAGTCCACCTATCTTTGAAATCCTGATGTATGCAACATGGCTGGATGGAGTCTCCCACTTTTCTTATGTGACTTGCTCTTACTGTTTTATAAATCTTGTTCCAAAAGTTGAAGGTACAAGTGGCATCTCTGAAAGACACCACCACCATCTACTTCACCAACACAGACTGAAAGGTCCATTTTACTGTAGTCAGCCTATCACCTCTGCCAACTCTCTAAAATATCTCTGCCAGGAAGAGAAACCACTGTACAGAAACCACCACATAAACTGCTTTATTTATGGCAAAGAATTCCTTTCTTGGGGTAATCAAAAATAGCATTTTTCCCTATTTGCTTCCTAGGTGCAACACAGCACACATACCATGTAGGGAATGCTTAGAAGCATATATATCAAATGTTTCCTCTTAAACTGAAAAAGAAAAATCTTTCTTTGTCCTGGAAATGCAATCACCTAGTTTCACAAAGATTTTTGGAAAGTATTTCAAGAGAGAACTAACATGAATTCATTCAAACTGGCATTTCAGTAACTGTATCTTAAAATGAAAAACATCAATCCAAGAAACTTTAAAATGTTTGAGCATTAGACAATTGTATACCCTACCCACCTGTTCATTATTCTAGTTTCATACTAGCTTAGAGCATTCCTAAATTTTTTTCCATGAAATTTTAGACCATATTACCGAAGTAAGTAAGGTCATGATTGAAAGTTCCCTACGTGGTAAAGCTTGACGTGGAATGTTTGCTAATTGTTCTGCATCAGAGATTGTTTCTGAACATATTTTACATGTACCAATATTATAAATAAAAGGTACTTGGCCAACAAACTCCCTTCACCAGGAACCCCTGAATATTGCAGAGTGCCCATACATCCCAAATAGGCATGAGGACAGCTGCCAGCATCCCTCTGGTTTTGGGGCAAGAAAAAGCTTGATTTGGTTTTGGCCTCCCTGAGGAAAACACAAAGCATGTATCAATCACTGCCAGTTGTTCCCAGAGGACTGCTGATATGCCCAGCCTGCAAATATAAATGCATTTCACACAGGTCACTAAACAGCACCCACACAGTTATTTTTGGTTACTACCTACCTGGGCCAGATGCAGACTGGCAACCTGAGGGTGAAAGGCTCTGGAAGGAATTATTAATCCCCTGGACCACTGACTCCCCTGACTCCTTATTTGTCAAAACCTGACATTTATCAGAAAATTGAGAGGAATCAGTACAACAAACAGGAAAGGTGTTGATATGTCCAATTTAATTTTTAATTACAGAAAATCTCTGGCAGGGTTACAAGTCCTTTTTGCACCATAACAAACTGTTAGTCCTCTAGTGCTTGAATTCTCACTGAGGAAAGAAAACAAACACCATCAAGGTTTGATTACACAGACAATGAAAAAGACAAATGCCACAGCACAGGTGTCTGGACTCTACAGCTTTGTGCCGTGCACAGACACACTGCACTGGTTCCAAAGTAGTAATGGAAATTCTCCAGGGCATCAGAACATGACTGACAGTCCTTCAAGTCCTTCACTCCTACTCCCTATCCTTGTCCAGCCAGAAGTCAGGTTTTCTCAGTTTCCCAGTGGAAGAAGGTCTGTGGCATATTTTAGAGTAATCTACATTATTCCACCAAGTTATGGGTCTATAAAACTCTGAAAGCTACTGTTGGAAGATACCAAAATAGGCACTGAGCTGAGCTGTGATTTAAATCCTTTCTAACTGTAATATAATTATTCCAATGAAGAAATATAATATATAAATGTAATATAATTATTCCAATGTTTATGAAGAGGTATATACCCCAAACAAGGCAGTTAAACTATGGCAAAGCCATTACTAGAGATGCTGAAACAACAGGCATAGGAAAATGAGCCATTACATTTTTCGGACTAAATCCACAGCAAGAGTTTGCTCAAGGGTTGAAAGAACTTCTTAAGTTGCCTCATGGTGAGCCAATATCAGTTTCGGGCCTCTTAACCCAAGAGGTATTAATCTCCTGTGGCTCCTGGGTGGTAGGGAGACCCTTGGACCTCCTTGGGGAAGCACTCACCAACCTCCATTCCATTTCCCTCCAGCTTGGAAAAGGGAGATGGCAAAGCTACATTCTTGAGAAGACATGGGCACTGCCTGCACACTGCCAGCACCCCGAAGGAGATAAGCTATGCATTACTCCTCTTGCCTCCCCATCCACTCAGAGAGCACGTGTGACTCACATAAGGCCAAAGAGAAAGACCTTGCTGTGCTTCTCAGAGCAAGCAAGCTGAGCAAGGCACCAAGATGAGCCACCCAGGAGGAGCATCAGGAGTTCCAATCATTTTCTTAATGGAGAGGTGCATCTGAAGCTCTCCCTTCTGCCACTAGAAACCTTCCCCAGTATCATGGGAAAACAATTCTGTTCCACAGCAGCAATGAAAGATGAGAAGAAAAAGAAATGCAGCAGAAAATGAAAGGCTATGCAAATTGTAGCACAGACAGGGAATGAGGAAATGAACTAGCTGTAATGGGAAAGGACAGAGATAAAAGGTACTATAAGAGAAGCTAGCACAGCAGGAGGTGTTGATGCAAATGAATGGATGGGGTCAGTCCCACAAGATTGTTAGCCTCCTATTATGGAGATGCAATACACTACATAAGACCCTAAACATAAACTGTTCAAAACTTTCAGAAAGAAAGAGACCTATTAGAAAGCTATGCCACAGTTTCAGGCAGTCTGGGTCAAAAAAAATAGAAAAAAAATATTTCACCACTAAACAAATTACATAAGCGCAAGGTTGCAAAAAGAGAAAAAGTATTAACACAAATTGGTTTAGCTGTACAAGATTTATCAAGTTAAAATAAAGTACGTTTTCAGGCTACATTTATTCGAGCTTCAATTATATCAAG
Organism: Nicator chloris; assembly: GCA_013400495.1. NCBI lineage: Eukaryota > Metazoa > Chordata > Aves > Passeriformes > Pycnonotidae > Nicator > Nicator chloris. The sequence continues at coordinate 33,017 of WAAE01023156.1, forward strand.
AAAGGCACTGAAAAAATCAGATTACGGAGCCCCAAAAGCATTTAATAATCGCAAAAATGAAGCAGATGCACTAATAAAATTAACATTAATAAACTAGGTCAACACTGAGAAGAGAAAAGAGTGATGGAGGAGGAAGAGAGCTCCACCCAGAGCTGCTCCTCCAGGGTGCCGGCTCCGGCGCCGCGCTCCCCGTGAGTGCTGCGCAGTAATGACTACAGATGATGCGGCTCTTTGACCCCTTTAACACACACATTGCTCACACTGGCTCTGTAGAATCTCTGCTTGCTGCAGCCAGCATCCAAATGGTTCCTTAATATAGAAAGCTGTGAGGAAATACTCCCTCTGTCAGTAGTTTATCAACCCTCAGATTAGGAAAGAGGGCCTTTAAGCCTCACAGGCTTATCTGCAGTGCAGTAGGAGTCTGAAGAGGCGAGCAGAGGACAGTCAGGCTCTCGAGGCATCCCATGATCTGTGGTTCAGGAGGTAATTTCAGTTTTCCTCACCACGAGTATAAACACCACCTGCTCACCTTGCCCAAAATGATTAGAGAGAATAGACCTGAATCCAGCTCTGTCACCCCTACTCTGTCGCCCCTTCCCAAAGCTGGGCAACCTTTTGTGTGAAAACAACTCCACAAAAATCAAAGGAACGAAAGGCAGTCCTCAAGACTTTGGCTCCTGGTGTTTTAACACATAAAACACCACATACAATAAACACTGAGGCATGATGACAAGTGCTAACTGAACCAGTAAATGCAGTGGAGAGACAGAATCGCTCTGTTCCATCTCAGAATCTGACCCACTCATGTTACAAAACAGATGCATAAATGATTACAGTGATTATGCAGAGGAGCAAGATTATGCAAGTGCTAAGCACTGCTGTTATAATACAGATACACAAATGAGTATAAAGGGGCCTAGGGATGTAACATTTCTCTTTAGCTTTCTTAGGAGTGTAAAGAAAGAATGAGAAACAGGGGGCTGGATAAATGCAGTCAGAGGGAATTATTTAGGCAGGAAAGACAGAATTCCTGTCTTTCTGCCAAGTACTCCCTTGCTCACCTAGGGAAAGATCCAGCACAACAGTAAAACCGCAGAGGTAGAAGCACAAAGGCAAAGAACTAAACTGTTCATTAAAACTCAGGATTGGAAAGAGCTGACAAGCAGTATAGTGCTGCAGAAGATGATTCTTCTCAACTTTCTGGCACAGAAAAATCAGGAACAACTGCCGTCAGAAAATAAAGGAGAGGACAGAGAAACAAAGGCACAGGCCAGTTCTGAAGAGCAGGACGTGGTAGTGGAAATGCACAAAAGCTGTAAATACAAATGCGAAGGCTTTCTTAAAAGACAGTCTAACTGCTATTACAAATACTGACATTACAACCACTACTTTTAAATCCCCCTCCTCAAAATGAAGGTTAATGCAAGATTGCAAAGATTCCAAGATGCCTTTGGATGCAAAAGCAGAACACTTAGGGATGTGCACAGAGGGTAGAGGATGAACCATTGGCAGAAGCTCTAGCAAGTATTTCTAGAAACCAGGCTGGCTGCAGGCAGTCTGTCATGTCATACTATTATGTGCCAGTACAGAGAGGAAAGGTCAGGATAATATACAATAACAAAAAAGTCGAGAACATTTAAGCTCATGAATACAAACCTTTAGCCTCAGAGGTGAGAGCAAGCTCCCCAGGGGCCATTCCCACCTCATGCACCCCATACCGTGCCCAGATCCTCCTCAGCTACCACCCTGTCCCTAGGAAGAGCCAAGGAAGCCCATACACACTCATTCACCAGCCTTCACCTCCTCACTGAGGGCTGCTGGGCAGGGAGCCTCAGGCTCTGGGCCTGAGTGTCCCTTCTGCTCTGTGGTGGGGCAGGTGGTCACTGCTCCTCAGTCACTCATCCCTGCCTCTGCCCCGCAGGTGCCTCAAGCACAGGCTGCCTCCTGCTTTACCCCCAGGTCTGCCAGCACAGCTTCTGTGGGTGACTGGCCAGCAACCAAGCTCCACTGCCTGGTCCCCTTAACAGAGTGTTTACCCACTGCCTCCCAGGCAGGCCAGGGAACAGCCTGAAGGAAAAGAAAAACCTGTCATGGAAGGAAAACAAACAACTGAGGTCAGGGACCTTTTCAACCAGCAGAACTTGGCTATGCCACTGGAACCTGCAGCTGAAATGTCCCTGAAACCCTCAGGGCAGGAATCACCTCGGTCCTGTTCCAAGACGGCATGAGGGATCTTTTAGCTACAGAAGAAAATCCCTGTCCCTTCTCTCTTTTCATTAAGAGTATCAACAGGTTTTAGGAGAAAGAAATCACTAAGACGCTACCCAAAGATTACACAGCATTTACTGGAATTACAGCACACTGCCTCAAAGGGATATGAACTTATTCAGGCAACACAACAGATGATCAGAAAGATATATTTTAATCCTCACCCAGTATTTTCAGTGGTGCTGCTCTTGAAAGCATATATTCCTTGTCTCTTACAGAATGGTCTGTATGCCAATATTATAAATCCACATTTTCAGCTCATTTTTCCCCACTTTGATTAATAGTTTTAAATTATGCTTAAAATAGCACATGTTTAATATTATAGTGTGAAAATTCAAATTAAGACACCTGCAGGTAACTTTGGTAATTTAGAAAAAAATGGTGTTCTATGCTACAAAAAATTGCCAAAATCCCCCAGTATTTTCTACCTTGAATTCCTCTTGTCCCCTGTAGCCTGAGCCTCCAGCCCAGCTAACTACTGCTGTCATAGAAAACCTCCTCTGTAGAAATTTTCTCTATTAAAGAGAAAGCTCATGGATAAATTAAGTATCAAAGGCTATAGATTTAAGACAAACTCCTACAGTACTGCTTTTACCCAAGCTTTTGAAGGTTTCCTTTCCATTCCTCAACTTGCCCAAACAACGAAAAGGTTTGAAAGATTAATGTGACCCTAGACTATTTCTTAGTGATGTTGAATGCCAGAAGCAAAGCCTAAGGTGAAATACAGAGATATGGAAAGACTAGTTTGGACAGGCTTTATTATGGCCAGCTTGTTACATGTCAATTTACTGTCATATCCTTCTTGCTTGTTTCCTCATAATGATGGCTTAAATACATTGTCTTCAAAAACTACCAAAGATGCACTGTCAACACACATAAATATGACTGGAAGCCATCAAGAGCCAGTTTTCTGGATTTTTAGAGGATGTCACACTGTTAGTAGGTAATTTATATCTCTATTTTACATCAAGGTCTTCAGAGAATCTAACTGTCACTTGAGACTGTGGTAAGCACCTAGAAAGGAGCAGGTGCACCATAAATTTATTAATGTGCCATTGTTTATTGTCCTAGCTTCTAGAAGCTCAAATAACATCTTGTGTGTAGGACAATGCATTAAGTTCAATTAAAAATCACTATATCTTTTTTTTATTAGGTTTTCAGCTGCCGGAAGTATCAATGGATTTTAGAACATCCCCTCCTCTTAAATGCACATCTCAAGGATGAACCTAGAAAGGCTATACCAATTTTCCTTCATCTGAAACCTCTGGAGATGAACTTCATACATTTCTTTGCCAGGAGAAAACAAACATAAAACCAAATAAATAAACAACACTTTCTCCGTTGTCCCCCTGTTAGATGCAGCCTCTACAAATATGTTTGGTCTACAGGAGCAAACAGATTGCGAATGCAGTATCCTTGCAGATCACCTAAATGAATGGGGGATCAATAAACCCCCATAAACCTAACAAAATATAGAAATAATTCAACCCAAAGGGAGGAAGAGTTACAAGTGGTTTACATGACAGTGTACACGCCAGGACTGATCTCTGGGTATTTTTCACTAATACTATCATATCAATACAAAAAAAGTGCAGGGTTTTGTGCTCCTTAAGAGCCCAACAGCCTCAAACTCCTATTAGTTTGGAACCTGAGGGATTTTTTATTACATATGTTAGTGCAACTAATAGCCTCAAATGAACTTTTCAAAACTTAGGTAAAAAGCAAAACTAAACACTATTTTCAGTGTGCTGGTGCAGCAAGCAGGGAAAGACCCTTGGGCAATTCCTGTATATATGATTCTATGGCATAGTCAATGGCAAAGCCAGTCAGCATATGGGATAGAGATAGCACTGTTGTCTTTTATAAGGTCAATTCAGTCATATCAAAAAAATCTGTGATAGAGGCAAAACCTGAATGCTACTTATCTATTAATTAACTGATCTGCAAATTGCAACTTCGATTCTGTACTTCATTTTTATTAAAGTTACTATTCTTTTCCATCTTTAAAGAGATTAAATGCAGCTCTTTTGTTTCATTCACATCTTACAAAAGGCTCAGCTGCAGAGCTTCATCTCCTCCAATACCTGCACCTCACCTCTTTTGTCTAGCAACTTCAACCTCCAAGCAGATGGATGTGAATCTTCCTGAAGTCATGTATATGCAATACTCCTGAAGTCTCAAAGCCTCCCTTTCTCATTCAAGTTTGACAGAACTCTCCTTTTTGCTGCCCAGCTCTTTTAGTTGTTTTTTTGTTGTTTTTTTTTTGTTTGTTTGTTTTTTTGTTTTCTTTTTATTGAAGTATCCAATGCTTTGGTATGATGTTACAGTACTCTGGGTCAGATCACGGTATTTTACAGCACCTCCTTCAGACTGTCCAAGTAAGAGCAAAGAACACAGGAGTGGAAAAGAAGTTCTGTCCTCATATACTGTCACACAGGATGATAAAATAATTCAGGATGGACGGAATCTCAAGATGTCATCTAATACAACCATGCGACCATTTACATACTCCTGTTTCTCTTGGGCTGATCCACCACACAGTGGCATAAAATCTGTCCTTAATAAAGTGAGTTTTTAAAAGCTTTCTTCTTTTCAGGATGTTTTAGAAAGAGCATTTAGGAAATGTGATCTTTCAACCTTCATTACGGCTTACAATGAAAAAAAAAAGTCAAAACATTTCATAACAAGAAGTGATTCAATAATTCAGAAACATCTGTGTTAGCACAAAAATTTTCTCACAAATCAACCACATTCTTTTAGAGCTTAAATTTTGAATAAAAATAACATTTTCAGCTCAAAACAACACTTTAATGAGAAAATCCATTAGCAGTCCTAAACCTTGCCCTGACAACTAGTGTTTGCACCTGGTGGAAGCTGTACATGTTTGGATGCATAGATGTTTCTGCTGATGTTTTGTAGCAGCAAAGCCCTTTGGGGGCCACTTATTCTTCTGTCTGTGGGCCTTCCAGCATCATTACATGTGTCAATCCAAAAATCCCAGCCAAGCCTGGCTGCCAAGCAATCAAGAGCATGTGCACACAGACACAGACTAATCGATACAGTTCTGACTGTAATTCCTTTACCAACAAAAGTAAAATACTAATTTACTCAAAAAATCAGGCTGCAGAATATTCTCCCTCATGATCTGAACTTTTTGCTCTTACACCTGCCTGGCCTCCTTAGGATGAACAAATATTTGTAGCTGATAGCTCAATGAATTATCACAGGGCAAGTAACGTTGTAACAGCTACCAGAATATGATGTTAAAAAGGATGAGAGACATAACAGACAGACCTGTAATCTTCAAAGCAGTTTTACATGGGAACAAACGAAAGCATCCAGGCCACTCATGACTTGTCAGTTAATCATGCAATCACTTCTTGTTCTAATACTGCACTGTAGCACAAGCCAAACATTTATTCTGTGATTCTAGCAAAACTGTATAAACAACAATACCCCTCCTCCAAAGATGACATTTTTATTTCATGCTGTACGTGAATTAATTGAAATTCAAATTCAAATGCTTTCTGCATGCACAGTTGGAAGCTTGTCCTGTCTCCTAGCAAAGCGTGAGCTCCAGCAACTAAACACTACCAGGCAAAGTTGTCAGATAAGCTAGGAAGGAAATTCCAAATAAATTATTTTCAAGGCACTGTCTTTATTTTAAGCAAGGAAGAAGTATTTATGCAGCGAGTTCTTAGCTACAGACAAGCCTTCTTATGAAGGAAGAACTGACGCCAACATAAAGCTTCATTTATTTCTAGATACGACAAAAAGAAAAACTGCATAATGGAAAGAATGTCTTCCACCTGAAGCAGCTCTTAGGCCATATGATACTGGGGCTGTAGTGTGACCGTACCACTAAACTGAGCCAAAAGTTTATTTCAGTATGTTCTACCTGTCTCTACCCTAAATGCCTGGAGGGGCAGGCAATAAAAGCTGGAGAGGAAGCCAAAGTTGCTGCTCGTGTGGGAGGTGAATCTGCTGCAGCAGCAGGGGGAAAGCTGAGCTGGGGCTGGTAGAGGAGGTCCCTGTGCCTGCTGAGGAGCATGAAGGGATAGAGGGGAAATGCTGAAGTATAGGCTAGATTTTTCTATGTTGCAAGCACAAATCAGGACTGGAGAAAACAATCATGAAGACGAGAGGGCTGCAAACCTACTCCCCCTGTATGTGATCAGAACATACACTGCACTTATTGGTAGTAATGAGGAGGAGAATCTCAGCCCCTTCTTATCTCCCCCTGCTCCCCATGAGTCTGTCCATCAGCAAGGAGGACTCTAGTTTCAGAGCAACTGTTTGCTAACCTGTTACAAGTAACCTGCACAAGCAGACAGGCCTGAAAAGGAAATAAACTACCTACTTATATAAAGTAAAAGTGGAATCCTTACCTGGATAACACCTGCCAAAAAACTGCATTGACTGTTGGATAGAATAAACACTAGACATTGCCCTTACCATTTTGCACTGATTTATTTGAGAGGATATTTTCCAAGAATAAGTAGTCAAATAAAAGACTTATCAACTTAATTTCCTGTTTAATGCTGCAGTTGTTTTCACCCTTGGCCTGTAAGGCATAGAGTAAATGGGAGCACAACAGAGAAAGTGTGTCTGGACAAAGAATCCACAGTTTGAAAAAACTGGATAACTGGAGAGGACCAAACTGCAAGGCCATAATGCTAAAATGGAAGCTCTCAGAGAAAAAAAGAAAGAGTTCAATAAGATTAAGATTACAGAAGTCAATTACCAGTCAACTGAAAATTACCCATCTTCAATAAAAGTCACAAACATCAATTAGCTTGCGTATTTCCAGCAAGTTGACTTTAAAGAACTTTGCTGTGGAATTATTTTTAAAACACTAACATATTACTCACACAGAACTTGTGTTTCCTGACAAACATTTGATCATTAAAGGTGTCAAAAGCAGATAGGGGCCTTCTTGCAGGTTATCAGTCTGATTGCAAAATTATTTTTCTCTTTCTTAAACAAAAAATAATAGAAATATTTAAAACACAACATGAATTTTTAGCAGACAAAAACAGTCTCAGCTTTGGTCCCTTCTGGGATATTTTTTTCCTTTGTAGAGAAGAAAGTAAGCCAGTAATTACAACATGCAGCTCTAAGACCAATTAACAATCTGCAACATGCCCCACTTCTTTTATCCTCCACTGGTAACGCTACAGGCAGCATTAGCTGTCTAATAAATAGGTGAGCACTGCTTAACACTTTGCAAGGTTTCAGCATTTCTCTTCACCCCTGGCATCAATCCTCTCTCTCCCTTGGCTATTAGCAGATCAGTCTGGCAGTATGCAGATGCTGTTCTGTTGTGTGCTCCAAGACACACACTGCCTTTGGGCTCCCTTGGGCTATGAAAGGCAGGTGGCTTATTCATGTTCTGAAGAGAAAGCTTCACTAATGACCTCGCAAAGGTCTCCAAGAGGTACTTTTTTCCTCGTTAATCAGCCAGACAAAGAATTTACTTCTGCTTATGAAGGGTGGATATTTGTAAGGCAGCTAGGAGTAGGAAAGGGCAAATGTTAAAAGTATTTTTAATATACTTGCATTTCCTGAGACCTAAATAGTTCCATGCCCAGCACAACGCACCGTGAGGAAATATGAAAACCGAATGCACTTTGTGTATCAGGCTATACAGGGACCAAGTACATAAGCATTGGTCTATACAAACCCCTGAACTGCATTAGCAACTGTCATTTTTTATGCTTCAAATACACATGGCAAGCACCTTCTTCAAGGCTTGTAGTATTTGGGTTCTTTCTTCTTGGAGTAATTATGGAGGTGTACAGCTAATACAAAAGCATGCAGGTGAATTGCCTAGTGCTCACTGGTACCACATGATACTGCTGCTACCAGGAAAATCTGTACAGGCAGATCTGTTTCTTCCAAGATTCCTGCCAGGCACTATATGAACAAGCACAAGATAAATGCTTTCTTTGCCTGTAATAAGGAATTCATACCCACACAAAATTGAGTAGCTTGTCATGGTGTGACAGAACGCACAAAGAGGGTGTCTATCAAAGAGTGTAACACCTGGAAATCTGCATCCTACTTATCAATGTCTTCAGAAAGTTGTAGCATATGCACCTCGAGAATCTAAAGTATATACTGACTTTTATATTATATGCTCCTTGCAAGTTTAATAACAGCAGTTTTTCTGTAATAGAACCAGATACAAATAAGCCAGGCTTTTCAGTCAAATATATTAATTAGTTATGCCCATTAACATCACATAGGCAGCTCACAACAAATCATTTCTCTTTCCTCTCCACTTCTTTAGTAATCCAATTCCACATACACATTTTAAGAAAGGCTAATACTAACATCCACAGTCTTTATTTGGATGTTATCTGTAGAAAACATTTTTGGCACTTCAAAAAAAAAATAGGAAGAGCTTGTGTGTGCATGTACTCAAATATATAAACACATATAGACACAAATACATATTTACATACTTTCTATATATTGTCTGCTTTTTTACAACTATTCCAAATAAAAAATGATAACTTTGTTCTCAATTTACCTTAATAGAAAGATTATTGAAAAAAGGTCAGGTTTTGGCTGTTTTGTCTACAATCTGCTCTCTTTCTCTGTTGGCTAAAGAAAAAGAGAACTTTATGAAATTCAGTAGCTGGGAACCTGGTCCTTTACACTGGCTTGCTATATCCCAAAAGTATCATAAATGCACCATGCAACCCTTGAGTAAAATATGATACTCTGCCTTTTCATTCACCCCACCTCCACTCTTGTAGATTCTACGCTTGTACATACAACAGTGTCCACAGACCATGAAATCTGTCTAAGGGGTGGTCTCAACTCTTACAAGTAGAACTATTCAATAGACCATATGGAACTGTTCTGGACTACCACAAGGAATAGCTGTGTTGTAGACTTTAGTCTTTGTTTCACAAGGCAAAAAATTGCTTTAATTACCACCAACTTGATGCCCAAAAGAAGATAAGAAAAACATTTTCTCCAAATAGAGAAACCTCGAGGTGGCAGATTGAGAGAAGCGATCCTGCCCCTCTACTCTGCTTTGGTGAGATCCCACCTGGAGTGCTGCATCCCACTCTGGGGTGCCCACCACAGGAAGGACATGGACCTGTTGCAGTGAGTCAGCCACAAAGGTGATTAGGGGGATAGAGCACCTCTCCTGTGAGGAAAGGCTGAAGAGAATTGGGATTGTTCAGACTGAAAAGGAGAAGGCTTTGGGGTGACCTAATTGCAGCCTAACAGTCCATGAAGGGAGCCTACAGGAAAGTTGGAAAGAGACTTTTTACAAGGAGTTGTACTGACAGAACAAGGGGGATGGATTCAAACTAAAAGAGATTAGGTTTAGATTAGCTTTTAGGAAGAAATTCTTTACTGTGAGTGTGGAGAGACACTGGAACAGGTTGTTCAGAGAAGTTGTGGAAGCCTTGTCTCTGGAAGTTTTCAAGGCCAGGCTGGATGGGGCTTCAAGCAACCTGGTCTAGTGGCAGGTGTCCCTGCCCATGGCAGGGGGTTTGGAACTGGATGATCTTTACTGTCCATTCCAGCCCAAACCATTTTCTGATTCTGTGATGCTATGTCTCCTTACTTCCTACCCAGTTCAAATTCTCCTTGAATAGCAATAGTCCATCAACCCAAAGTCCTGAAAGGCAGAACTTACTGGCAAAGGCGCTGGCAAATGCTCTTGTGTCTTTATTGGCTTCCAGACTGGAGTTGGCTTGCAACTACCAGTGAGTGCACAGCCTAAGGTAACACACCACTGTTAAATACAGACACCCATACTGGAGTCAACAAATATACTCCTCTGCACTGCTCTTCATAAGATGGCCGAGCTACAGGTACGTTAACAACGCCACAAGCCTTTGGAATCCACATCCATAGATTTCATAAAAGAACTATTAACGCTATGGGGTTTCCTCCACACATTCAACCCAGTGCTTATTCTTGTCACTTTACTGTCAATTCGGCCTCTGAGAAGAATATGTGAAATTCAGATGAGGACTCAAATAGTGTTTTGCAGCCAAAACTCAAAGAGAAAAGAATTAAAAGGTAAAGTTTAGGTTCAGTTAGGAGGGGAAAGGGGAAAGAAGAATGCGAACACTTTATCAACTGTTTTAATTCCAAAGTTTTGGGGCCTTTTCCTTGTGCACTGCTTCCTCTTCTGCTGACTCAGAAGGATGCTTCGATTGTTATATTCTTTTTGACACTGAATAACCTTAAGTAATTCTATTCTCACAGCCACACTGAGCTAATTTTCAGTACTTGGGGCATTACACTGCTCCTCTCCAGTTCCATGTATGAAAAGGGAAATGAAAAACACATATTGGGGCAGGAGGGGAAGATGATGAAAAAAAAAATTCCTCTTTGCAGATCATGACTTGAAAATCATCTAGGGAGGAAATACTCTCATTGAAAAGGTCAGAAAAATCCCCTCAATGCTTCAGGTTTGGGTACCAGGGAGTTCACCATCTCAGCCTCTAGTTCTGTGCACTCAGAAGACTCCCTCTCCTGTTGGCAGGCCTCTTACCTCATTTCCATTCCAAACTCATCTCTTGTGCCAGTGAGCAAACATGGGTTTGATTTGTACATTGATCCAAGCAATCAGCACGTGCACACACTCCACCACGCTCCTTGACCCCACACCCACATGCACAAAATGCTTAACGCTGATGCTCTCGCTCAGGGCTCTGACACGGATCACAAGCACTGCCACTTGTGGAGCGTTCACTCATGACTTCAAGTGTGCCAACAGCACTTACTGAGGCTGTAACTGCACAAGGCAGCTCAATTCTTGTCAACCAAACTTAAGCCAGTCTCACTCTATTTATAAAGCAGGCACAGCAAATCAGTCTGACGAATCTTAATTAAATTTAAATGAACTTTGATTGGTGTAAAATGTAATGTGCATTTGGCCAATGGACCACCTAGTGTAAGAAGCCCAAAGCAGTAATGTTTTAATGCATCACACCCCTGTGATTGGAAGTCTCAGAGTAAACAAAACAAAGTTTGTTTCAAAAGTGCACCTCAAACCACCTCATACTTTCCTCCTACCAATGTACTCAACTATCAGTGTTATGTTAATAGAGTCTACATAAATGGTCTCCTAATCACTTGATAAATTGCTTAATAAAGAAGTAACTTCCATAGTTGTCAATTAGTTACATAATCAGCAAGTATTTACTATCCATCAAACAGCAGCAGCAAATTCAACTGCAAAACACCAGAGTGTACCAGGGGAATGGGGGAGCAGGGAGAAGACAAGAGAAGAAATTAAATAAATATTGTTAGCATTTCATGGCACCTGTACAGAGAGCATTTTGATATTGATGTAAAGTCAGTTTTATTCCTGCTGTCCAGCAGAGCTACCGATCCCCTTTTACAAGTTCGTAATACACTTAGCTCCTCTTCTGAGATGCCAGAAGATATGAGCAGATCAGAACCTAAAACTGATCTTACCACATGGCAAAAGAAACTTAAAAAACCCCAGATCACCATCACCAAAAACAAACCTGAAAGAAACCCTTTTCCTATTGTTTTGGACAATCAAACTATTGCCAGAGCAGACCTAATGTCCACTACTTACTACACATCTTTCCAGCACCAGCATTGGGTGATAAATTATTTCAAACCCTCCCCATTCAAAATACTTTTGGTCGTTATTTCCCTGGAAATTTTAAACAGATGACAAAAAAAAAAAAAAAAAAGTAACTGCAACCAAATCTGGACACAGACCCCAGATGCAGAAGGATATAAAGTGGAAGAAATGACTGGAAGACTGAAAAACACAATGAAAGAAGCAGTTCTGATGGAAATCTAAAACTTGGTTTCAGCTATGATGTCCAATCCTACTGCTGAGGGTGAGGCTGAGATTCTGACTAGAATGTACTGCAAATCTTCCAGTGTGCTAGAGGTACGAGACCTAGCTTCTTCTGACCTTCACCTAGTACATTCTATCAGTGAACAGGACATCTATTCCGTCCACATTGCAGTGTGCTAGCTTTGCACAGAAACACATGCAGGAAGCAAAATTCACATCCTCCAGTTTCATGCACCTACCCCTGAACAATCTTTTGAAAGCTACATTGTCAGCAGAAAGACAGGGTTCCCTAGGGCAGTGAATTACATATCAATGCCACCGATATCTTTACTGCCCACTGACTTCACAGGACCTGCTCATTTCTTTGTGGTTAAGCCCACAGGTCAGAACAGGAGGGCAGCTTGTGTTCTGTGGCAACAACAGGACACAAACCATTACTCTAAAAGATGGTTCAGCTATACTTTATTTTGTGTTTTCCTGTTACTGATAATAGAGAAGCCTGGATAACAACCCTGACAGTATAAATGAGCAGGGATTTCATTTATTTTCAATTGAAACACTTATGCCTTTAAGTCACCTTGTTTAAGAACACAATTCTGTATGACACATGTTTTCACTAGGATTTTAAAAGTCAGGAAAGGTCCAACAGAGTAGCAATCCGAACGCTTTAAATAATGTTAAGCATTGCATACCACAGTATTAACATGTGGCAGTAAAACTGAAACTTTACAGCATGACTAGATATATCTCCAGCCAACTTGAGTTCAAAGTTATAATGAATTCTTTAGAGATTACAAAATAAAGAAAAGAAATGGTTGATATGAGAGAAGAAAGAAGAGAGGTCTGCAGCAGCTACAGGCAAAATTAAGGTGTGGCTAGTTCAATCCATTAAGTGGCATTTGCCATTTTGTGAAGGAGAGATTTGTGAAGGAGCAGGCACAGCAACAGTGCAGTCAGCAAACTACCTTTCCTGTGCTAGAAGGGTCACACAGTTGGCTAATCTCAACAGATTGTCTACTGATACACACTGTTCCTCCTTCAAGGCTTCAGCAGCTTACGGCAAACATTGGTCCTTCTTTTCCTTTAAAAGTCTAAATCTTTCAAAAATTCTATGCCAGATCTTCTATACCTGACCTCTCAGGTTTGTGTACCAGATCGTCTTCCAGTTCCAGTCTGGAAAGTAACATAACATTGAAACACTACAAAAGTGTTGCTTTTGCTCCCCCAAAATAAAATCATGAGCACAAGAACCACCAACGAATGTGCACCAAATTTTACCTAATGGGAACATAAATGCACAAGAAAAGCATTACTAGTGTATCTGCATGTCTGGCTGGCTGGACAGACAGGCAGAATGAGATCTACCCATTGAGAACACTGGGTGAACAAATATTTATTGAGAATTACTCAGCTGTGATACAGCAGGGGATTCATGGCATGGTGCATCTGGACTCTGCTCATTTTTTATGAGATAATTGCACCACGGACTACCTCAAACACGGCATGACTGAAGGATTTGCCTTTTAAATTTGAGAACATGGAACGGACAGGAATTAAATCCGTCATGCCTCTGTGTAGCACACAATGGAGGAAGAATATAAATAAACAGGCAACCAGAATGGTGCAATAAGAACAGGATTAATCCAAGTGTGATTAATTCAGTGTCAGATTAAAATTGATAGTGCCAGCTGTATCGGGTCCATTCTGCCACATTATTCTCGCCTGTCATTTTTTTTCACGTCCATCTTCTTCCCATTTCCTTGGTGGATAAACCTGCAGGAGAGTTAATTGTCACATACATGGATTTAATCACATTGTCCACACTGTTTGGGGGCCTTGCCTTCAGCGATCCATGACTAATTGTTGTGGTAATTTTTCAATCATTAACACCACCGCATATGCTGCGGACAAATCCCACGGCACCCACTAAAGCCCCGGCGGCCAGCGGCGCACACGCCTCCATCAAAGCCCCGCGCCCCGGCCGCCGCCCCCCTCGCCCATCGCCGGCTGCAGCCCGCCCTCGGGGGCCAGCTCGGCGCTGGTACTGCTGCCTTTAAGGAGGCAGCGCTGCCAAAGGGAGGGAGGGAGGAGAGGGGTGGCGGGGAGGAAGGACATTAAAACTCCATCTGGGAGGGCTGGCGGGGCTCTCGCTGTCCGCCCGGCGCCCGCAGCTGCCGCCCCGCTCCCCCCGGAGCCGCCGCGGGTGCGCCCGTGGGACGGGAGCGGCCCCGGGAGAGCCCTCGGGCGGATGGAGGCACGGCTCTAATCACCTCGGCAGCCCGGCGAACCCACTCGCCTTTCCCCTCTCCGGTAATTACATGCGTTTCATAAGGCACAAAAAGGCGAGCCAAAAGCTCCCCTCCTGCTCCAAAGGCAAGTAACAACCAGCACGTAACAAATCGCTGCACCAGCAGCCCTGCAGCAGCGGGAAGGATCAGTGCCACGGCGCTTCGCAGGGAGCCGCCAGGATTATACAGAAGTGCCACCGCCTGTCCAAGCTAGGTGAACCAAGTGACCCCAGCTCAGCTGGCAGAGTTCATCTGGGGAATGAGGCGGCCGGCATTCCCAGTCACCTTCTGACTTCCTGTTCCCGGAGCAATTTATTCACGGACGGAGGTGTACGACACCCTCCAATGGTGTACGCCTGGGTCCCTGCAAAAACCAGTGTTGGCTTTGCAGCTTGGAATGGACCGATTGGAAAATGTCATCTTCTCCTCTCGCTCACCACCCCGTTTCCAAATACATTAACATATTGAGGTGTTTTATGCGCCTGGGATGTCACACTTACATATGATGCATATCAGCATCCTCAAAGAAGGCTTGTATGGGGGAAGGAAAACATCAGATGAGAGTCTGCAGCACTTCTGCCTTGAAGAGACCACTTTAAAACAAGGTGGAATTTCAGCAATCACCCAGGTGGCTTTAGAAAACGCTGATAGAACATCTAATTATTGAAAGCTATGGTAGCAGCAATAGTGACTATCGAAACATAAATGCAGGTAGAGGAGAAAAGGAAAAATAAAAGAAAAAAATAAGGAGAAAAATAAGAATTAAGAGCAAAACAAGGCAGGATTAAACAAAGGCAGGACTCTCTTTGCTCCCTTGGTGTGGGAGAGAAAATCCTCAGCTACACAGGGGAGTAAACAACACCATCCTAGACTTGGCTTCTGATTCAAGCCATAAAGAAGAAAAGGGAGGGAAAAATCCCGTCCTTCGCACAAGTTTCTGCCAGCCACAGCACCGGCACTCTTATGCAATCGTTACATAAGTTGTGACAGGACCGGCGCCTTCCCCGCTCCGTGCCCAGGCGCAGGGCAGGCAGGGCACCCCCGCCTCCCCACCACCGCATCACGCTCTGCTCCGCTCGCCCCGGGGCCGCAGATGCGGGGTGGTAACACAAATACAGAATAATCCTCTGCACTTTTTATTCTTTTTGACATCTTTCTCCCACCATCCACGAGTTGCTTTCTGCAAGGGTGGGGGAACACTTAGTGGCACACAACTGGACTAACCTTTCTTGCTTTTTTTCTGCCCGCTCGTTATCCCAAAGAATACTGCCCTCTCAAACCGAAGGAAAGGGCGACAACATGTAAATAGTTTCTTAATTAATTTCTGCACGTAGCAGTGTTGCTGCTATTACCACTCTGCACTGAGCCGGTGTCACTGACAGAAGAACCACATGAAGTTTATGGAACCGCCTATAGCCTACCAGAGATGACAAAAGATCCCAGCAATGGCAGATGGCATGTGAATCACTGCACAGGCAATTAGCAGCTAGCTGACGGATTTTGACATGCTGGGGAGGACAGAGGGGGTTTTCTCTGCTCCTAGCACTTCTCACCAGAGGGGATGGAAATAGGCATTAGTCTCACTTTTCCCCCACAGAGCCTTTGCAACCATTCTCGCTGGGTTTGAGGCTGCTGTACTGCTAAGCACTTATAAGCATCCAGTGCAGAAAGATTTGCAGCAGCAATAAAAATGCTGTCTTTTTACCTTGATGAGATCAAGTGATAGCTGCTGCAAAGCAGAGTGTTTTAGGCAGAGGAAAAAAAACCCAACAAAACAACAACAAAAACCCCACAAAACCACAAAATACCCACTGTCCTAGGGTGACTTTACGATGCTTGAATCCTCAATTGTCTGCTCTATTTGCACCCACCTATGCAGCAAAGGACCACGGCTGCCAAGCCAAGTGCTGTAAAAACATTACGGTGCTGTAAACAGTGATTGAAAATGCATCAAAAACATCGAATGCTTCTAAGCTACAATGACAAATGCATTCTGGAACTGTTCAAGTTGGATACCTCTCAAAATGAATTTTTACGGTAGACAATGGTACTAAATTTTGATCAGGGAGCTAATGCAGAACCCTTCAGCATGAGCCTAGTCAGCATATATCTTTATCTTCAAAGTCAGTAAAAAGAATAATATAAAAATGTTCTAGTAAAATAATGCCCTGCAAAGGTCTCCTCTGTGTGGCTGCAGTGCAGACCTTGGATAACACTGAAGCAGGGACATTATTTTGAGCAGTCTGACTGGCAGCATTGTGAGCAGTAACACTCAGAAGGCTACTACCTTAAAAACCCAAGGTGACAACTTACATTGTTTTTCCTAACATTTTTTAGTTTGTTTGCTCATTAGTTGCCAGGTCAGTGCTAGTTTTTGTGAGCTCTGCAGCGGGGATTCTTTCTGTACTTTTTCCTTGCTCGGTGCATGCTCAGGAACAGTAATCCCTTTTGGGGGGCTCCTTGCACTGATGCAATTAATAGCATTAAAAAACCCCTCCAGCCTCAGAGCACAGGTGCTCTGCCTCTGGAAGCACAGCATCTAAGTAACCCTTTCTGCTGGAGGAAAAGCTCTACCAGCCATCACTGATACCTGGACTAAGCAAGGTTATCCACTTAAGAAGGGCAGCATTACCAGCCTGTATTTTTCCATCCCAAACTAGGCACGCTGGTAGGGATGCAGAAGAGGCCGGATGATGGTCCCTTGCAAAGAGACAAGATGCTGACAGTAAGACTTTCATCGACATCTTGCTTCCACATCAGACAGCTCTTCCTATGACCTGCTCAGTTCTGCATTTCCCAGGAGCCAGAGGCTGTGTCCATTTTCCAAAGCCTGTGCTTCCATCGTTGTGCCAGGCCTACAGCACACCATTCAGCACCTGCTTGCAAGCTACTCCACACTATGGGTTGCCCACTCCTCACCAAAATCCAAGGCTGGCCCACTCTACTTCTACCAGCTACAGATTTACTGAATACGCTTGCTGACTTCCCAGGCTACTTTGCAATTGCTGACTGACTTCCATTGCTAGGTATGACAGCATTTTGCAACTCCTGATCAAGCCTGAAGCAGCAGTGAAAAGTCAATAGGTTATTATCTCCATTTCATACACAAGCAAATTGAAGAAGATCATGACTGCAACAGAGATGTTAAGTTCAAGAAAATGCTACTGAATAGTTTTAATACAGATATCATACCTTCCATGCAGTTAACTATGCAAGTTTTGTAAAGAAAGCAAACACCAAATCAAATAAATCAATTTTCAGCTGTAAGCATGCCTGGGATCTAATCTCCTTCAGTGCAGAAAAAGTGCTACATACTTCATGTACATCATTACTAATCACCGGGACAGAGACAAATGACATATCACATATCACTATATGAAATTGCATACCATTCTGCAGATGGAACCAAGACTACAAATATATTTAGAACGTTTGAGAATTGATTTGAAAACCTCCTACAACAGGAACAGATCTAAGGATCTGGTGGTTTAGGCATTTTGCCAGCCACTGAGACCAGAAGCTGTAATTATGCAATAATATGGCTACAGGTGATGTTTCAGCAGCTGTAACTCAGGTAGTCCATGATCATCTCGCCAAACAAGGAATGATACCCCACGTACATCTTAATCTAGTCTGACAGCACCTAATCATATGAACTATAATGTAAAACAGGGAATTTGAGTGCTACTGAATTTCAGATAAATTGTTAACATGCAGTTTCAGAGGATTTTCCAAACTTTTTCTAATGCATCAGTCCAAGTGCACCAAGCCAAGCACATGCACAAAAAAGGAAAACAAGCCCTATATGTTGTCATATTAAAAAAGTCTTATGCATCTCAGGGAACTTTCACATTACATTGGGACATACTTTACTGAATGTCTGTTTTGCTTCCCCCAGCTCAGAGCTTCTCAAGTAAAAAAAAAAAAAAAGAAAAAGAAAAAAAGAAGGAAAAAAGGCACTAGCAAGCTTTCTGAGACAGAGATAAATGTTCAGAATTAATTGAAATGGTCACAAGTGGATGCTGTAATGAAAAAGCTCCAAAAAAAAAGAAACACATGATGCAAAGAGTTACCTTCCAAGTGGAAGGTGACAAGGTAGCAGTAATGCTGCCCTTACTGAGGACAAACAACTGAGGAGGGGCAGCCTCTCTCTGAGTGGATTGTAAGGTGACCTGGGACAAGTCACTAAATTGAGTAGCGTCACACTTTCCCCTTCTGCAAGATGTGCCTGATAATATAGCTTTTATAAAAAGGCATGCTGCTGAGAATTGCTACATAGAAGCACCATTTTTATTATTGTCCAACAGAGGGCATCTAAGCAGGACGACAAAGATTGGCCACATTTCCGTCACTGAGGATACTCAGAAGCAGTGTTATTTTCCATTGTGTTTTCCCCACATGCCTTAAAAAGCAAAAAAAAAAACCCAACAAAACAACCAACTACCACCAAAAAAAACCCCCAATGAGTTCATCAAACAGAGTTTTCAGATGGATGCACTTCAGCAGCTGAGGAAGACACACTGCTAGCAGATCTATATATTACTGCTTTCTCAAACCTATGGCACCTACAGGTATTCCAAATCTGGCTTGGATCTAAAGTATGATGTTGTAAGGGTATTTGCATATGACCAACAGTAAGGTTTGAGGAGTTTTCAATAAGGTAGGACTCCACTGCAGGAAGATTGCAGTTTAGTAAGAAGTCTAATAAGGTTAAGGGATTGTGGAAGGGGCATGCAAGGCCTTGGGAAAATATATCCCTTCTAAGCCATTAAACTTTACAGCTTTAGCTTGAGGTTTTTCAGATGACATGTCTGTATCAGAATAAAACCAAACCCCCCTAAATTTCATTTCGAAAAAAACCCCACCTGAACAGAAAGATTGTGACTCCTCAAACATTTTCTCTGTTCCAGTTGCTACTGTGTCTTAAACTTCAGCTGTCAAGAAACAGCTATTGCATCTTATTCCCCATTTTCAGCAGTGCTCAGTTTCTCATACCTTTCCTAACATAGCATTTTACTCCAACCCCACCCTTACCTCAGAATGACTCCTCCTCATGCTTTTCACCTGTCCCAGAGCAAGGCTCCATCCTCCATTTCACACCTCTGCAGACATGGAAAGCATGTCTGTACATCGGATTACCCAAACTAAAACTGTCATTCCACAAGAACCGTTGAGCAAGAAAACCAAAGTCAATGGACCAGGTCACAGACCATCAACAGAGGCCTTCAATCACCTGTCAAACACCTTTACTGTTCAAGCCATAAGCTTAGAACCAGGAGTAAAGCAGTGCCTGAAACAAATCCTAGCCTACAAAATTCAGTGTCTTGCACAAGACTTCCACAAGAAGAACTGGAGAACAGAGCTGATGAGCTCATGCAGGCATCTCCTCTGTTGTCAAACTTCCTTGACACACTTTCCTCAGCTGTGGTTTGAAAAATCTTGTTGAGGTTGTCCTTCAGATGGCAGCATACTTGCTGCAATTACTCTCTTCTGCTGTGAAGCCTTTTGGGTGTCTCCAGGGAGCCTGGGAGAAGGCTATTCCAGCTCTGTATGGCACAAATGTGTGGAACACATAAAAGAAATTACAGATTCAGTGTCCCTTAGTTCACCTTCCTTAAACTCCACCTGTGAACTGTACCGTCACAGAGCTTTTCCCTAACTTCAGGTGCGTGCATTTTTCTTCAAGCCCCAGGAGAACAGAAATAATGAAAGGGAGATGGGAGTAAAGCAGCAAAAAGGTCACTGTAGGAGAACTCTTGCTTTTCAAATTGAGCCTTTCAAGGAAAAAGTTGCTGATTTTCTTTTCCTGCAGAGTATCATAAGGCAGCAAGAAGGTCATTGTAGGGGAACACAAGCTTTTTCAAAATTGAGCCTTTCAAGGAAAGAATTAATGATCTTCTCTTACTGCTGAGTATCACATCTACAGGTGTCATGGAAAGAAGACAGGAGGCTGTCTGTTGCAAATAAGTGAAGGATGTGCTTTTTTTTATGATTGCAACTGCACTTCTACCTCTAAGAATTACCACATTAATTTAATCTACAAAACCAATGCCATCATGATCTCAAGCTCCGGGCACACCTGCTGTAAGTGGCTGCTGTTCCTTCCCTTTCTCTGAAAAACCCAATGGTCAGTTTAATGAAGAACACCAGAATGGGAGAGGGCTCTGAGGGTTGTTAAATTTTTTTAAATTTAATTATTGATCCTTGAAGAAGAGGAAAGAATGGGAGAGCATCTTCTGTTCAACATCAGAGCAACCACAGGAAATGACCGGTTGTACTACTACTGCAGGTCCTACTATGCTTGGTGTAAGATGACCCAAATTTCCATCTATCTCACCTTCTAACTGCACTCCCTCTTGTTTTTAAACAATATTTCCTTCAAAGTATCTGATCAAAACTCCAGGGCAACACCAGTGTTTATGAAAGCTGTATAACATAACAATGATTAAAACAAAAAATCAGCCATCGGTCATGTGGATGTCCACTGACGGTCTTGCATGCTTTCCTACTCTCCCCTCTCCTGTTTTTAAGACTTAGTGCTTCTGTGACAGCCACAAAGATGACATACAGAACTACTGATGGGGCACCACAAAAATCACTCTATTTTCTATTCACTGAATTAGTCATACATATCGAGTGCTTCTTTCTCTCCACCCCAGGATATACAGGCTTGCTTCTACTAAGATCCTTTTGTATTGACTAACTGCAGAGAAACAGAAACAGCACAAATTATACCTTTTTTAAGCTAGAAACCAGTCTGCTCTGCACATCACATGCTGCCAAAACAAACGAGCAGTTTGCTCCTTGTCCCACTAGGACAGCAGCTCACAGGGTCACATTTAAAGCAATGCAGATAGTCACCAGGGCATCACTCTCATCCCCTGGATACTATTATAAAACCACATATATGGCACAGAACAACCTTGGATATCCACTTAGGATGCTACAACATTTATCTGATGTTTGCTAACAGCTCCTCCAATCAGCCATATGCAGAATATAGCAAGTGCTTATGCACAGTCTGCTCCACTTCACTGGTGATGTGTGAAAGCTGAGAGCAATGTAGTCACAGTAACTTTTGTTTAAAACTAGTGTAGAATTAAGTGCATCTTCATAAGGCTTAAGTGAGCTCCAGCTTCCTGTTCTGGAGTGGCTCTAGCAAATTCTCATTTTCTTTGTTCCTACTGCTCATGTGCCTATGATGTGCAAAACCTGCAATCCAGTTATTATACCTCCTCTGAACATGGCCAGAACTTCAGGCTGCAAGATACCAGACAAATAAATAAATAACCATGAGAGGGGCACAGGATAATCTTGCAAGCAGAGAACACTAGAGAAAATAAACTCTCCTGTATAACGTGAACCACCACCTCTTACAAAATAAATTAAAAAAGCAGCAGCAAGTGGCAATACAGGTAATGTCCAGTTTTTCTTTCTAAGATCACCAGCTTTTATTCAATAGAATAATATGACAAAAGGATTCTCCTCATTGTACTTTTTCTTTTGATATAATTCCTTAGCTAAATACTTTTCAGCCAGTACAGTCAAAACCCTAGCTAGAGTCTCTTGCTTTATTTAAATAGATCTTACTAACTTTTCTTCTGTTATAATCCCCACTGCTATTTCAAGTCAATCACTGTTCTAAAAGAAACTCAGTAAATCCACTTTTTTTTTAGATCAGGAAAAGCTCTGAATTGCCATGTTGGTGACAATCTCTGTCATTAGAATAAAGAAGACTAGTACTTTTGAATGAGCAACTTCAAGGCTGGAAAACACATTCTTTTGGTACTTTCTCCTGTCTCTCCATAATTTTAAGATAAAGTAGAAATAAAAGTCATTGCAGGGTGAGGAGTTGAACAGCTCTAAAACTGCAGCCATCAGTTTATGGGCTTTTTATCAGGATCTTTTTTTTCTTACTTTTTTTTTTCTTGATAAAGCCAACATTTTCACCCAGAGAATATAGAACTTGCCTAGATTTTCAAATATTCAGCTAAAGTTTTTAAATAATCCCAATGATCTCAAAAGCAAGTAAACAAACAAGCACTTTCCCCCCTCCACTCTCCATCTGGCCAAAAAAGCAAATAGGCAGAAGATGACTTCCATGATTACCTATTAAATTCCATTTGTTGCTACATACAAAAGTTTCCTCGGACTTTGCCATGGTATTTAGGATCAAACTTATTACTGATGCTCACTTCATAGTCATCAGAATACATAACTTATGACATCCATTCTACTCAGGACAAAAGAGATATTGCTTTAATATCTGTTAGTAAACTGTAACGTTATTTACATGGGGGAAAAGTGTTAATAAAGCTTGACATTTTTCCCTGATTCATTTCAGGTACACCAGCAAATCCTGCCCCAAACTAGCTGGTACACTGCCTGGAACAGGCTGTTTCCTCTCCGTAGCTGTGCTGCAGTTGCCTTCCAGCAGCATGGAAGTGTCAAGCCTGATCTAGATTCTTTCCTTCCTTCTGGAAAAATGTTTATCCACGACAGCATTATCACCTTCTGAACACCTTTTTATTTGTGTGTTGTAGATTTTATCCTCTCTACCGCTTGTAGACACTTCCTGTTTAGGAATGCTGAACAGGAAAGTAAATCTGGGTGTCTGAAGATGAAGCCCAAGCAAAACTGAAGCTAAGGTAGTCTTTGTAATACAAGTGGGAATGGCACCAGTGGGGCAGGCATGTATTTCTACAAAGCTAGAGTTTATAACACCATGCAAGGTTCTTCTGTTGGCAGGCAGTAATGACAGAGAAGCAGTGACCCAAGCCTGGCTCTGGAGCCGTTCTGTGTTTGCTCACATGTCATCCAAACAGTGGTCCCCAGCCAAGGCTTGCCCACGTGGGCAGCAGTGGATCAGTATGCGCTGGCACACGCACAGCTGGGCAATGCAATCTTCTCAGGCTTCAGCCAGAAGGAGCCATGAGACGCTGGTGCCACTGGCTCAGCCTGGACTGCTGCCACAGCCAGGCTGTCAGCTCTAGAAAGCTGCCACTCTCTCTCAACTATGGGACATGCTTGGGTTTTCCCCTCCCCACTCCTTGTCCTTTAAAGACATGAGCCTCACTCATCACTCTGATAAATGACACGAAATTCCGAAGGCTGACCACCCACACACACTGCCCCTGGTTTGCTATTTTCTTAGTGCACCTGCAGGGCAGAGAGGGGGAGAGGTGCACGTTCAGCTCCAGCAGGAGACCTGCATTCACCCATTCCTCTCACCAACTACCAACCTCAAAGACAAGAAATGAGGGACAACAGAAGTATCCTAAGCAAAGCTTCCCCCTCCAGAAATGAGAAATCAAGATTGCATTTGCGATCTAGAGAAGAAAAATACTTCTTAAAATGCTTGATCTAATCTCAGCTGAACTGAATCTGTCTCAATTGAGCTTCATGTATCAGAGTCAGAAACAGTTAGAGACATGCCTGTAAAATCTCTTCTCCAGCCTCAGCTGGGTAGTCCTAGTAAATGTCCTGGGACCAGCAAAAATGAATATTGCAACGCAACAAAAACACCCAGAGGGTATCCTAGCCTGATGAGGAATTATATTAGGCTCATTGAACCAACTCCTGGCTGATTAAAAACATTGAGCATTCACCATATAACACTGTAGTAATTCAATAGTATTATTTAGATGTATTTTCATTTGCATAAATAAAGCCAAGAGAAACACCGTTTCAGTGCCATAAATTGTTGTTCTTCAAGATTTCTGAGAGTACCACTTCCTTTTACTCGGGAGCTGCTTAATAAACTATATTCATCATTATTAGTCTTCTCTTGTGTGTGGTGCTCTAGTCCTTCTGCAGGATCCCAAGGAGACAAATCATAGTGAATTACTAAACCTTTAATTTACTTTTGATTAAAAAACTTAAGGGAAGGAGAAGCAATACATACACATGGGAAAACTCCTTCAAAGACAATAGAAACTTTGGACGATTCAACTGCTTATCTCTTTTTTTTCTTTTCTAGATTTCAAATGGACTAAAACAGGGCTCACACATGTTGAGGGGAGCTCTTATCCACTTAATGGAAAGATTGCCGGTCAGTCAAACACTCCTGCTGATTTAAAAGTTTGTGTTAGACTGAGTTAACCCTTTGTCACATACATTTTTGTGCAGGAGAAAATGAAGCATGAAGAAAACATAGTTTCTTAAATTATGAAGATAAGGAACTTATGTTCCAACTCAAAATGCAATCTTGCACCATGAAAGGGAAACTACCCTCTAAATCTACTGGCATTACTACTCTTAACACTAAGCTAGAAAAATCATATAAAACCACAAACTCAAATGGTCATCCAAGTTTTATAATAACTACTTACTTCCAAGAATCAATCCTATACTTTTTCTTCTACAAGATATCCCTGTAAATAAATAACACATTTCCCAGGAATAGGTATAATAGAATTCTCATAAAATGGAATACTGTATTTGTTCAATATATACAAACACTACAGATTGGAAGAAAGCTTATATTAATTCTTTTGAAGAATCCCAACTTTAACACAGCTAATGTATCTGTCAAAGGTAATAAAATCAGAGAAAGCAACATTTCAAAAATTTTATGGGTTCCTTCTGTATGAAAAACTTGATGAAAAAACAGCTTTAAAAATAGAGCTGTAGATGAAGTAGAAGACAACAGGCAAATTATCTTGACAAGGAAAAGGGAAGGGCAGAGGCAAGATTTACCTTTATAACACAACACACACATCAGACCTGGTGCTATAGCCAGAAATAACAGAACAAGAGAAACAAGTAACCAATAAAATAACATGTCTTTTGATTGACATGAGCATCACCTCTTGTATAACTCATTTCTGTGCTTTGGATTACTTAACAAGGCAAGACTTGGACTTCCTTCCAGTCAGTTCAAAAGAAACCAAAATAAAATCAACCCTAAAAAGCAATCTTCATAAACACAAAAATTAAACTCTCTTCAATTTCTTTGAGTAGGGAAGGAGTTAGAAGAAATAACTTTTCTATATAAGAGTCATCCCAATTTTAAAATATGTGCTCTTTAGAAACTTGAACCTCTGAAGTCCTAAGATCTAATACCGCCAAAATTTAAATCCCAAGCTACAGCTCAGCTCATGTGTAAATATGTAGTAGTGCTGTATCTACTCCCTTTGCAGGACAGGGATACTCAGCAAACCACCAGTTATGTTTGCAGTCACAAAGGAGGGTGGCACTAATTGTTAGTCTGAAGACGCTAAGACAGTGGCCAATATTTCTGTTGTTACTTGCTATAGATGATTCCTTTACTGTCAAGAGATGTGGTAGTCAACTAAGAACACCTAATTGCCACTCCACACTCCTCAACTTACATGACTGGGCCCTTATATAAACTATTCAAAAGTCAAGCACATGTTTTGCTGGTGACCACCCAGGCACCTACGATCACAGCTCCTCTCCTCATGCAGACAGGGTGGAACACCACAGATTTTCAGGGAAAATCAGGTCCTCTGCCCTATTACTTATTCCCTTATAGACTGATCAGCATTGTCTTAGCTACACACATTTCTGGGTGTGCCACATCCATACCTTTATGGGTATTTGTATGATGTCTGAAGAACAGATAAAAATTCAATCACATCTTTCTCTAAAAGCCCATAACACCACATCAGCTCCATGTTTGAGCAATGCAAAATTTCAGGGGCTGCCAGCTCAACAGAAGGCCTCTCAACTTCGCCAGATGTGACAATCAGTTTTTCTGATTTACACTGGGTGTGCGCGTGTGTGTAGAAAACCACACACCAAAATTAAAACAGGCCAAATATGTCTAACTCTGTGTTTAATTGGTCACCAATTTATTTTATTTGTCTCATTCTGTATTTATTTTTATACATATACACACATATGAATGTATGTATGTGCAAATGTAAATCACTAGGATTGAGGGAGACAAAGGTGACCCAGGAGCTGAGATTTAAAGCTTCGATTCAACCTCAGTTTTTTCAACAGGCCACCCTTGGGAAGTCAATAAAACTCAGATGCTTCATAATTTCCCATTAATTTTATTTCATCTGAGACACTGTGTCTTCATGAGATATTCACTTTACCTTCAGGTACCTGCCTAAATTGGGAGACTCTGCTCCCTCTACAGTCAGACATAGAAAGAGGCCGTCCAGCAGATTGATCCAAAAAGCTCCACACATTCAAAAGGAAGCTTCCATCTGACTGGAAGACTTTCATTCTCTATTGAGTCTAAAAGGACAGTAGGAAAGCTCACTTTAACTAAGGCAGCTGCACTCTTTATGTGCAGTGTGCCTGCGAGTCAGCCTCTGTGTACTTCAGTTCCAGCCCACAAGTGAGGAATGGTGCCACCGCGATCTCAGAGTGCTCTCAGGGGAGCAAGCACAGCAAGGGCTGGGAGAGCCAAGATACCACAGCAGTGTGCTTGTACAGGAGACAGACAGTGACCTAAACTGACCCCTGAGAGATTTGGGATGCGGAGCTGTGAAGCTTATGCAGCAGATTTAAATTGCTTTGGATGCTCCTGTGGGAAGAACCAGTCCATCCAAGTTTTACCTCATGTTCTCGGGAGGCCCCAGATGCTTGATACACCAATACCTCTGTAACTTTAATTTCACCTTGAAGGGTTTCAGGCATGTATTTCAAATGCATTATATTTACCCTTCTATGCCACATGCATACAGACACATACAGCATTAACTATTTCAAGGTCCCCACAGAGAGCTGTTAGCAGAGACAGAATATGGGCCGGCACATGACTGAAGCCACATGCACCATCTGCTCAAACATTTTAATGTAATTTACCAGGGAAGAGCTGAGCAGGAAAAAAAAGAACCAACAGATGAAAGAGATTAGATTTCCCCTTTTCCAAAATACCTCCTGCTGCTTGATATATGAACCTAACTCACCCATAACTAATATTTCATTTAAGAACATATCCAAAATTTAAAAAAAAAAAAAAAAAGTCCTGTGCCTGCAAGGTAACACTGACATAATTCTTCTGTTAACCTGCTACCCATTGAGAACTGTCCAGACTGATAATCCTATTGCCAAAACCAAAAAAGAGTGGACCAGTTAAGAACTTTAAAGTTGTTACTTCCACTCAAATAGCAACTTCAATGAACTTCAATAAATGAGTAAAGAAGGAGAAAGATTTATTTACTGCAGCATTGAAGCCAAACAAGTTCTACATGTTAAGACTTGAATTTGGCTGAAGGTGGCAGCCCTGGACTTAATACTATTTGAATTTTGGGAATAAGTCCTGCAACTGATCTGTAAAAGGGATTCCAAATGGCAAAGACTTACACTTCAAGAACCAGGTTTCGTGGAAAACAATCTTCCACCTTTTAAAACAAAAGCAATGATTTGAAGAACTTATGACAAACTCCTTTTGTCATGTTCAGCAGTATTCATTAAGATGTTTAGACAGGGTTAGCAATTTTTCCTCTATTAGAAATACTCACAAAATGAACAAGAAACTAGGACAACTACCTTTGCTATAAATTCAGCTGACATTTCCTCTTCCAAACCCCTACACCATTCCTTACCCTTTTTAAGCTGACAATAAAAAATAAAATTTAAAAAAAAATCCATAAATAAATAAAATCAGTTTTGTAAGACGGTAAATATCACTGTTAATTTCTGATGTGAAAGGTAGAAAAATCTGCATACAGCAGGAAAGTTCTACCAATTCTTCTTACTGGTACCCTAAATACAGCAGCCTACATGATTCATAATTTTAGGAAATGAGACCTCAACCTCAGCTGCCCCCGAGAGCTGAATGTCTGTCTGTGTGCCAGGATGCTTCAACCATCAGCTAGCAACCAAAAGCCATCATCTGCAGCAGCCATCATCCCAAAACCTCCCCTTCTTTTTCAACTCAAGGCTCATTAAAGGTCAACACAGCAAAACTAATATTAGGACTTTTAAGAAAAGGAAAAACAGAAGCCTGGAGAAGATGCAGGCAGGAGTGATCATGACTCAACATATGGGTAGGCTCCCACCTAGGGAGGAACTGTCTGACCAGCACTCTTTGGCTTGGAAAGAAGTCAATGACAAGACCTACAACTGAAATCTAAACAAAAACTGAGTGGCTTAAACCAGGAAAAAGAAGGAGAGACTACTCACTAACTCCTCTCACGTGACAGAAGAGCTCTAACTGTACCTCTAAGCTGTTGGTCAGAACAAGAAAGAAATGATTCCTCAGGCAAGTCAGGCAATTTAAGACATTGCAGAGAGTAAAGGTTTACTGGCACTCAAACATTTCAACAAATGAATGGAGGAAAATTCCACAATGAGGGCCGAAAGCAAAAGAACCATTTTCAGCTCAGGAAACACAAACATGCAGCTGCAGGAGCATCAGGGAAGGATCAGTATAACCATGCCTGTTCTACTCACCCACAGACACTGGCTTGGGAAGTCAACACAATACAGCAACGCTTTGGACTTGAGGTTGGATCTGGTGTGCCATCCTTACATTATTTTATTGTATACCTCAGAAGTTAAAACAACATGAGAAATCTTACCCAAAAAATGACAGAATTCTCTTCTTTTTGTTGTTTGTTTGTGGGTTTGGGTTTGTTTTGGGGTGGGGGGGGTGAGTGTTTGGGTTTATTTTTAAATTATTTTGGCTTATAGTCTCATGGTTTTGAGGTAAACTTTAGTTCAATTTACTTGCTTCCGTCCTCAGCTAACATATTCTGCAACACTGAGCACTGAGAACATTGCCATTGATTTCCACCAGCAAAGGATCACACCCTAACTGCTTCCAATTTCACAGTTACTAAGCAACACTAAGTGATCACAGCCTCTGAGCAAGCAACGTCCTGTATTCAAAGGTTTGAATTGTAGAACTCCATAAAGACTTGGAACTTGGGCACCTACCAATGAACACCAGCTTCGTAAATCTTAAATAACAAACTCTTGAAGTACAGAAATACATACCTTGGGTACTGTTAATTGAAATTAGCTCTACTGAACCACAAAATTTCCTTGTATACTCATCATGGACCTGAAACTGAGAGCACTTTCTAATACACTGCAAAGTTTCTGTATTTTTCCCAGGATTAACCAGAACAAAACCCCTTTTCTTTCTATTGAAATTCATACACAGCACTCCTATTAAAGTTATGTATTCAGGTATAAAGATGAAAAAGAAAACACACAAAACCAGAAAGTTAAATACCATCAGCCTTAGGGGGACAAGTAACATCATCCCTTACAATTGAGTGCATCTTTGGAGTATTGCGTATTTTTTTAATGATTACATAAAAACATTGTAATAGGATTTATGTTTTTCTTTTTAAATAGTATCACTATTATACACCATATTCTTACTTTTTTCTTTGTTGTAGGAAACTTTCCTGAATGCAAACAACTCTTAAAAAATCATCAATAGCTAAATTTGCTTTAATGAAGATGGTACTTGCAGCCTTTAATAAATTGTACTTGCTCATCTACACACCAAGACAACAGAAACCTTGCTTGCTGCTAACGTGGAAAATCTGAATGGTCCAGAAGGCTGGATCTATTACCCAGAGAATGACTAAGAATGAGGCTGGCTGTTCTCCCCTGGAAAATCCTGATCTGGTCTAACATTTAAAAAATGGGAAATTTCAAGGGTGAGAAAGTGCTATGAATGCCCACACACGAGAAACCTAAAAAAACAAAACAACAACAACAACGAAAAAAGTGCCGTAGAAATCTCTGGTGTTGCATGTACATCCATTCACACATAAACACACTATTGTATACAGTAATTGTTTTGGGACACAGTTTAGCTCTTTTTGCACCCATTAGAGGATCCTAATCACAAGAGTTGAGTAACATAAAAGCTTTTGAAGTTTTGAAGCAGAAAGCCTGGACACTGGTGTGCTACGTCTAATGGCAACAATATTACACAGCAGTCTTTCACTTCGGAGACTGATTAGAGGCCGTATTGTATGTACCACACTATGAAGATAATAACCTGAGAGAACTTAGCATAAATCATTAATTCATTGTGGGGAAACTCTGGAAGAGGATATCTTTGTAAAAGGAAAATGATCACATTAAAATGCAAGCAAACTTTGAGGAAAACAAGCCGTGCCAAGTAAAGGGAGCCAAAATTAAGTAATTCACAGCTATCTTACTTGGTCTTCAATAGCAAGAATTTAGAACTCATGAAAATACAACAACAGCTTAGCAAACCAATGAGAAAAAAATCAAGTGAGTGTTACATTGGCTGTCTGAAAGCCCACTTGCTGGAATTAAACAGATCATATTCCAAAAGGTTCACCTTCCAGTACCTAATAAATAATACTGGAAGACACTGAACAATGCAGGACTCAGCTCTGTCCTTACTAAGAATTGCCTATCCTCAGTAAATAAAAAAGCAAGCATGCAAAATTCTCAATATAAAAAATAATTAGAAAAAATCCACCAATTTCTCTTCTCCTTCTTTAATACTTACATGCCCGTTTTAGAAAGCGAAATGGTCAGGGGACATTGCTCTGTAATAATTTCAATTAAAATAAATGATGTTGCTTTTAATGCAATTTACAACCTCATAAATAACCAACCTGAGGAGAAAAGCAACAAAACAACAGAAAAAAGCTACCCACCATTTACCCAGTGACCAAATAGCAATATCAAAGATATCCCATTCATTTTTCTATGCTTGAGATACAGGGGAGCACTTTGATACTCCAAATATTAAGGGATGTTATTTGCTATTGATACTTTTAAATCGTTACTAAGACTGCACTCAACATCTCTTGGGAAAGAAAAAAACACTGCACGCCCCAACTTGCAGGTTCTCTTTTAAAGCTGACATCTGTCTGTCTCCTTAGTGCAGAAAATAAAAGGCAAGCCTTCTGTCTGCAGGCTTCAGGTCACTCGCTCAGTTGCTACCCTCAAATCACAGCATGCAAGGGCTGCATTCCACCTGAGGAGCATTCCCATGCAGAGATGCCTGTGCTCACCAGGGTAGAAAGGGGCATTCCAGGCTGTGAAGCTGATTGTGCTGGAAGTGTTTGCTAACAGAGATGTCAATGAAGTAAAGGAGTTTCAGTACCTGAGTTAACAAGCTGCTGCTCCATCACCCCGCAGCCCAGGACCTCCATCCATTCTCCTTGGAAGTTGATCTCCATCTCAAAGGAAGGGTGAGTAAATGGGAAGTAGCAATCTACCCATCTGACTTGCAGTCCTGCAGCAGTGTTTAAAAAATAAATAAATATGAAAGGGTGTTTGCTTAAAAGGCCATCCCTCCAACCATCTGTAAAACTTGTCCTTCAACTAATGACATGTATTACAGCAATCCAGAGAAAATAAATAGCAAACAAATTAATTTACAACACTTGTGGGCGGCGATAAATCTTAAAACCTGTGGAAAAAAATGACTATGTCTTTTCTAATATGAAAAATGCTTTGTGCAATTCAACCACCCTTTGAAACCAAATCAATCATTTGTCAAACTTGAGCAACCACCTGGCATTGAACAAAAATGAGCCAAGATACTGGGAAAGTAAGTAATTTTGTTATTCTTTGCACCAGGAAATGACTAACTGCTTCTCACAGGAAAAGCTAGCTAAGTCTTTAATTGTTACTTAGTATTTTATAGATCGACTAGGCAAGCAATTTTTTTCATCAAAACTTAATTAAAATACAGAGCTATTCTCTCTCTATATGTTTAAAAATGAAAGTTACAAATAGGTATTAATATACACAAATAGAAATACATTCTCACGGAGTTGTACATTATTAAGGTAAGCAACACACACACACAGAGCACTCTGGACCCAGTAGAAAAGTGTAAGGGAAAAGCCCCACTTGGTAATTCCCCACTATCCTCTCCAGCTCAGCACCTCTGCAGATACCACTGTGCAGAGCAAGGAAAGTCCTGGCATCTCAGAGCAGTGCAGACAGAAGAGGGCAAGATCTTCAGTGCTGCCAAAAGCAGAGATGTTGTCAAAGCCCTCATTATATTTGATGAGTTTTAGTTCTTCTAATGATTTACAGACGTTTTGTTTCACTAAACAATTTTTTCTAACCATTAGGTGTCAGGAAAGAAGTCTCAGAAGCCTGACCCATAAAAACTCAAAAGAGAACTGAAATCAAGTTCTGTAAGCTAAGCTAATGCCTTAACCCCAAATACATCTTCTCTTCAGTTAAGCCAAACGCTAATCAGAGTTAGGATCGTTAAGAACCAGGCAGGTCCAGCTCCAAAAATAAGGAACACTGCAAAGGTAGTGTGGGTGACAGTAACTGTTAACATTCCTGGTTTGATCTTCAGGTCTTTTTGGGGGTTGTTTCATAGAAAGAATGTAAAACATGAAATTGCATGATTTATATTAACAGTTTTTCAAATAAAAATATTTTATGTAGCCTCAAGAATTAGATCTTCGTTGATTACTTGTGAAACATGAAATGTGGCCACAGAAACTGAAACAATGAATTACAACAAAGGTGTACATGCGTAGCCAAAACATAAAATACCTCCCAATAGTCACAGGGAACTTTTCCAGATGCTATGAAATTTCAAATGGCAAGGCAGGTTTCAAAACAAACAGACCTGTACTTCCAAATTTTCTCTGCTTTCTTAAAAACCAACCTCAGGAAAGTACATGAGTAACGAAAAAGCTTTTTGACAATTGTACATACAGAACTCAGAAAACTGGAAGTATTTGCAATAGTTTCATTCGCAATTGTACTGTGACTTACAGCACTTTATTGCTCTTTTTTTTCTGCATGACAATAAAAAAATACATAGATGAAGAGTCGTGTATACAATAGTATGGTGTGCAGAAAACATTTTTTAATTTCCTGATCCTGGCATTTTTAATCCTTGGGCTGTGCACATATAAAATATTCTATTTAGTTTGCAAAATTTGCAACTGTAGCAACTATGTTGAATATTCAACTAGTTTGTGTTCAGTAACAAGACTGAGATAATGGTTTCTTATTAATCCTCTGATTACTTAAAAAATGAAGCTCTGGGAAAAAAAGGATTCCTCAGCTGTTTGTTCCTAATTAAAATAAATTTTAAAAGGTAAAAAAAGGATTTAAAGCTCTTTTTATTTTTGAACTTTAATGCCTATTAGTACTTAAGAGGCTTCTGTTTTAAATGCAAATAAGCAAACAACATTCTGAATAAACAAAAACAAATTCACAATGAAGGAATAACTCTCACCTTCATTCTGTTCTCTAAATTAATAGCTAATCCCACATACCACAATAATTTTATTCATGCAGTATCCAGGCCATTTGGGAATACCTCTGTACTTTATATTCAAGTGTTCTTTCAGACTTTTGGCTCTAGAAGACTTTACAGAAAAGCAGAGGGTGCTCAGCCATTGGCAACATTAACTGCATTTCTACAGAGTATCACAGAATAACTGGGTACATTTATTATTTAGATACAAAATATTGTCTTGGTGCTGAATATATTCCCAAGGAGTAAAGGGCATTGCTTACACTCAGCAAATAAAACCACTATGGACTTAAAAGGATTATGATGATTAGGCTTCCTGTAGTACTATGTCATTTTCCTGATCTGGCCTAGCTGATTTATTCACATACAGCCTATGAAATACTGGCAAAATTGAACTTTTCTTGAAATTTTAGGAGGCCAAGAGACACATATCTGTCTTAAAACAGGCACTTACAAGAGCACAATGCTGACTCTAATCAAGGCCTGAGCACTGGACACAAACTCTAACTTTTCTGGTTCAAAGAAATTATTTGTGTTATCAGACACAAACACACCTGCTCATTTCAGAGCCTCACAGTGTTCCTGGGAGTCCTTCCAGTGGGTTCAGGTCCATTCATAATTGTGCTGGGCTGATTCTGGCTGAACACCAGGTTCCCAGCAAAGCTGCTCTACCACCCCCCTCCAAAACTGGACCAGGGGTAGAAAATACAATGAAAGGCTCATGGATGGAGATAAGGGCAGGACGAGATCACACACCAAGTACAGTCAGGGGCAAAACAGACTTCACTTGGAGAAAATAGTTTAATTTATTACCAAGCAAATCAGAGTAGGATAATGAGAAATTAAAACTAAATCTTGAAAACAACTTCCCCCATCGCTCCCTTCTTCCAGGCTCAACTCCACTCCCAAAATTCCTACCTCCTCCTCACCAGAAGTGAGGATGGGGAATGGGGACTGTGGTCAGTTCATCACTCATTTTTTCTGCCACTCTTTCCCTGCTCCAGGGTGGAGTCATGCCCACCAAAGACAGTCCTTCGTTAATTGCACCAGCATGAGTCCCTTCCACAGCGTGCAGTCCTTCAGGAACCTTCTGCTCCAGCATGGGTCCCTCCACAGGGCCACAGGCCCTGCCAGAAGCCCGCTCCAGCACAGGTTTCCAACAGGGTCTCAGCCTTCTTTGGGAATCCACCTGCTCCAGCATGGGGGCCTCCATGGGCTGCAGGTGGATCTCTGTATCCCCGTGGACCTCCACGGGCTGCAGGGGCACAGCTGCTTCACCGTGGTCTGCATCCTGGGCTCCAGGGGAATCTCAGCTCAGGCACCCAGAGCACCTCTTCTCCCTCCTTCTGCACTGACCTTGTGTCTCAACAAAGGTATCTGAAGGGCTGTTTCTCACACATGTTCTTTTTCCTCTCCCTGGCTGCAAATCGTGCAGGATTTTTTTCTCCCTTTTAAAGTGTGTCATCCCAGAGGTGCTACTACCATCAGTGATGGGCTCAGCTGTGGCCAGCAGTGGGCCCACCTTGACCTCTGTCAGACACGGAGCAAACATCTGGCAGCTCCTCACAGAAGCCACCTCTGCAGTCTCCCTGCTACCAAAACCTTGCCATGCAAACCCAATACAGTAACTTATATGTCAGATCAGTATGGAAATAGTGAATAATGATTGTTATTTCTGAAAACTGAATCCAGGTAAGGAATTGGTCGTAGCCTGCGCTCAAAAGTAATGGTGTTATCAGATATTAAGCTAAACAAGTGCTAGCCTAATTGAGTCTCATAAAGAAAAAGGCTTGACCAAAGGCACTGAAAAAGAAAGAAAAGAAGAAAAGAACAAATCAAACACATTAAAGCAGCCAATTGCTACACTACAGCACAGAAGCAACAAAGCCTGAGACCCAGATGGTCTTCACTGACCAGAAATTCTCTTTGTTGCTGTGAGGATTATTTTTAGAGACGAGGTTATGGAAGAAAAAGGAGAGGGGTGCTGGGAAGCACAGAAGGTATTGAACTGTGGCCTCTTGAGGTGTGCGTCGATTTGTAAGTACTCTGCACCTCGTTGTTTCAGATAATTCATCATACTTGCAGCAGACAGGAGCTGGCTGCCCATATAAACCTGCATTAGCTCACATTTTTCAGAAGTTATTAGCCAGACCATTATGCCCTTGACAAATGATTTTTTTTTTTTTTAAACTCGTTACACTCATAGATCTCCATGCACTCAAAGGAGGTATCAGTACAACAGAATTAAGAAGGAGAATGAGCAGAATACGTTTGATTTAAAAGATATCCAGTGGCGGTTTGGTGAGAACCAGCAGTGGCAAAGCTGTCAGTCAAAGCACAGCATTACTCACTCTCCTGCCTTCCCTTACCAGTGCTTAGGAACTGGGTAGATAAATATGTGACAGCAGTGAATTTGGAGCCATTTCATGTAAAGCAACAAATCACAGAACCGGCACACAGTCATTATTTTCTATTTGCTATAGTAAGATTACTTCTCAATCTCTCAGGGTGCAGAAAGCTTTTGGCAAACTACAGAGGGGTTAGAGAAAGAACCATAATTGAGAAAGACTGGCTAACTTTATGAGGAAATCTTGGATAGCCTTGTTACTAGGTAACTAAAATGAGAACTAACAGACTACCTACACTGGCAGAACTGTATGGGGAGATGGAGGTGTAACTTAAATCAGTGGATTTTAGGTGTGCACCTCATGGAGGTAACAGAGGAAAACTAAGAAAGATGATGTCTAGGTGTAGTATTCAAAATAGCTTCCTGACAGAAAAATAGAAGAAACTAAAAGACGTTACTTGAATGCAAAACCAGCCATGTCATACCACCAGAAAATGCCATAAAAAGAACAACTTTACATTGTCAAGTTTTTAAGACAACTGATTGGATGCTCCAGAACTTTCTCCCTTCTCTAATATCTGTAATTCCTTTGCCTGTTGGCTAAGCCAGAAAGACATAACAGGACAAACTTTTGTAATAAGGGTAAGTGCAGATTCATATGTATACATATACGTATCTATAATTAAATTTAATTCAATAACTATATCTTGTGTTTGTATTCCAGGAAAAATATTGGGGGTATAGAAATAGAAAATCACAGCAGTAAGAAGGTGGCATCTACTTTTAGTTTGTACATTTAAAATAATTTATGAATATATTTTAATGCCTTTTTAGCTACTGTGTGGACTGTATAAGAACTAGTAAGAGCCAACATGCTGAGGCTTAAAGTGCAGCATCTGTCAACAGTTAGAGAAGGATGTCACTGCAGTCTGAGATACCACTAATAACTCTGAGAAATGGTTCACTGTAAACATCCTTAGCATCTGAGGTTGATCTAAATGTATCCTTCTTACTGTTACTCACTTTCCTCCCAATTTTGTATATTTCAAAAGGTCACTGTTAAGTAAAATACACCTACAGGAAGCTCTGAGCTGAGGAACTTAAAAATTTTTGTCCGGGTGGAATAGAGCATTAAGTGGTAAAAGTTTTGCATGCTGTAAGTCAACTTGAGAAATTCAGAAAAATATTCAAGCAGTCAAATATAGAACTTGGTATCATTATCAATCCACTCTTGGAACTGCTGCTCTAAGTGCAGTAAACATCTTAAAAGACCTTAGAAAGCAGGCAAGATACCTCATGCATTCTAATACCATCCAGTACTTCCCCAACAGAAAAACGAATCCGCCCAGAAGAGCAGCCTCCTTGCCAGGAAATAGCATTAATGTAGCAATTTTGACTCAGGCCATTTATAAATTCCTTTCCTGACACTGAAAGCAGATATTGCTGAGGAAAGAATCCTTCATTCATATACACACTCTTTACCCTTCCTCATCCCACTGCAAGTACCAAAAGACAATTACTGTTCAGCTTGACGTGAACTCAGAAACGTGGTGTGCCCTCAGCTGGAAGGGTTCATGTACCTGCACAAGGGAACGGCTCACGGCACTTTGTGTGCACACACAGCGGAGCAGCACACGGACACAGCACCCCTCCCCTGCTCCTGCCCAGCCCCGTGCTGCTGCTGCTGTGGGATCTGAACGCTGCCCAGCTGCACCCAAGCTCTCAAGCACCCCAGATGTTAAGCTGCACCCATGCTCCATCCCTCCAGGGACACGGGAGGCCAAGGAGGAGGAAGCAGAGGGGCTCCTGCACAGCTTTGAGCTGGAGCTGGAGTTGCCTCTCCTTGAAGGACCCACACTGACAGACCTTCAGCACACAGCTTCTGCCAGACCACTGCTCTCCACACGTCCCCACCTGTATTCGTGCCCACTACATTACTCTGACACCAAAACATTTTCACAAAAACCTGCTGAGTCAACACAGTGTAGTGTGCACCACTATTGAGGAAAACCCAGCGAGGAATGTACGGCCTCTTGGAAAAACCCACCTGGCTGTTTCTGTATTCCCAGCTGCCAACACAATCCCTACGCTTCCTGTCTGTGTTAGGCAGCAAAATGTTGCCCAAAAGCCCAAATGGCTACAGCCATGAGCAATCTGGGGGAAAAGGTGCAAGAACCTACCATCACCAAAGATGTGAGTCATGAGCCTTGTGAGCACTTGCTTCAGGTTGAACTCCACCAGCCTCACTGCCTCCATGGTGTGACACTCCTGCTTGTGTGCAGTGCGATGGCCTTGCTCAAACAGCTGCAAACCTTCACCATCTTTAATGCTGGAGAACAACTAGAACAAAACCACAAAAACACCGTGTTTTGCATCAGTGACCTCCTGAATGAAAATAAAGAGTGAAGTTCCACTGATTTAAGTGGGAATCTTACCTGCCAAGTCTGCACTGTGAAAAACAATCAGAAAGACTGTGACTTTATACAAATTCTGTTCACTAAATGCAGAGGTGAATGATCGTAACAACAAAAATACCCAAATAATTAAATCTGGTTTATTTCTGTACTATATCTTCAAATAATATGATTAGCTATAGGAAAATAATAATGCACAAAATAAGCATCTCTCTTTTTCTGATTCAGTTACTTTGAAAGTTACCATGCAGTTACCAAGTATTCTGTACAGTGTATGTAAATTACACCCCAAAAATTACAAAACACAATGAACACAATGGCATTTATCAGAATTTTTGGTGTTTGTTTTACATCATTACTTGAATGATGTAAAAGAAATACCAAAACAACAAAAAAGAAACAAAAACGAAAAACAAAACCAAACAAAAAAAAAACCCTACCCAACCAACCTAAGCAACCCCCCAAAAAACTCCAAACCAAACAAACCAACAAAAAATCCCCAAGAACAACAAAACAAAACCCAAAACAAACCCTGGCAATTTAATGAGACTTAAGCTGCTTACAGTTGATTCATCCTAGGTACAGTTTATCTTCATTTAAGGACTACCATTTTCCTGTATATTCCCACACAAAGGATCCTTTTTGTGACCAGGAATTTTGCCTATGGGGCATTTAAGGATTCATGATCTCAGGTGAGGGTTTCCAGATCAGTTACAAAGCACAGGGACAGCTCTTTTGGGATGTGGCAGACTTGCTCTTCATTCAGATGCTGCTTCCCACCACATCTGTTGCAAGTTGAAGATTTCTGTTTTCTGCATATCCCCATATGTTTCTGGCCAGGTGACCCTGGCCAGATACATACCAGCAACTCTATATCCTCTCAGAGAGACCAATAAAACACATTCATTAAACAAGATTGTTGGAGGCTCCGTGTCTTGGGGAGACAAGCAGGCGGTTTTACACTCTAAAGAATATTTTTGTTAGAAATCCCTACAGCTGTACAAA
Organism: Nicator chloris; assembly: GCA_013400495.1. Classification (NCBI taxonomy): domain Eukaryota; kingdom Metazoa; phylum Chordata; class Aves; order Passeriformes; family Pycnonotidae; genus Nicator; species Nicator chloris. The sequence goes on from WAAE01023156.1 coordinate 72,330, forward strand.
ACCCCATATCTGGGGTGAAGCATGGAGGGTAGGGAGAGCCAGCTGTGGAAATGCATCTGGTGCCCTTTCCTTCCCCTCCTCCTCTACCTTCCCCTAGTCAATCAAGCACACACAGAGGGAAAAAACATGCACTGAGATTTTCTTCCCCTCAAGCCTCCCAGCACAAATAGCTCTTACTCAGGAGATGCCACGAATAGGGTAACCTTAACAACTCATGGATGCCCACAGAAGTTGTTTTAACTGCAGTTTGATGCCTTCAGAGCACTAAATGCTCTAAACAAAAAGTTCAAGTGAATCTCCGGTAGTCCACAAATGCTAGATACAATTAATTAGGACTAGTTTCTAGCACATTTCCTACAGACACAATGCACGAAGAGTCTGAGTTTAGATAGCAGGCAAACTAGCACCACAGGAAATTGAAGGAATACAACAAAAAAATCCAGTAGCATTTAACTTTTTATTGCTAGCCACAAGGAGATTGCTGACAGATTGAGAAAACACTTCTCCAGTTAATCTCCTTAGTGTGCTGCAGAAAATCCTAAATTAAAAAGGGAAAGTATAAATACCAGATCAAATGATTCTCCACCAGTCTAACAAAAATGCCTTCAGTCACCAAAAGGCAGCAGCTTGACAAAGTATTACAGTTTTAAATAAGAGATTCTTTATTCAAGTGCTCATCTGAAAGATTAAACCCCCTTCTTCTTACTGACATTGCTCCCACCTTGACAGGAACAAGCAGATAATACCCACCCTACAACTAATTTGCTGTCAGCAAGGCAGATTGGTCATCCAGCATGGGGTTTTGAAAGCCAGGGGAATTCAGAGAGGCCAGCATTAGCCTCGGGAGGATAATTGTCTCAGGCTCACCAGGTGGCCAGTGGAGAGACACACAGAGGAACACTGAGTGGCTAAATTAGGTTCCTGCTCTGAACTACATATACAGGTAGCTATTTTTTCTATTGACTCACTCACTCACTCAGCCAGAAACACGCTTCAGGCAAGAGAGATGTTACCTCTTTGGACCAGAATACACTGTATTTACACATTAGAAGGTACATTTGTTATTTTACCTATCAGCAGTATTTTAGGACATGAAACTCTCTTCCTCCTTTGCCCCTTCACTCCTCCCTTCAGCTTAAGACTGGGTCCTCAGACCACTGCAAAGAACAGACAGTCTGGACACCAGCCTTTAAAACACAGCATAAGGATCAACAAGTACGTAGAAATACTTTCCCTTAATGTTGTATTATTTCTGGAATGTCGATACCACAATTACAGTCTTAAGCAAAATTCTGTTTCAGTGGTTTATATCAGATGTGGAAACGTGCAAGAACCATTAAATACATTGAATCATAATCCAGCCCTGTCACCTGCCTGAGCTCTAATCCTGTCAAAACAGTCACATACACTATCTCCTTCTCCCAGCCACGACAAGGGTCCATGCAGCAGTGTACTGAGCCAGGCTGGGAGGGGGGTCCGGACAGGCAGTAACCCAGGAGAAGGGAAGAAACTCAAGGACATGAAAATGGTCAAGTTCAGCTTGGTAATCAAATATCAGCATACTAGCAGCACCAAGAGATGAGCTGGCACATGGAACAGAGCTGGGTCACTTTGGGCACAGCTGTGACTTTACTCTGGGTCAGACAGGCTCTGAAAACACAGCCACAGGGAAGTCCCTGAATCAGGCAAGACAACAGCCCCCCTTACAGACAGGCACCGAGAGGCACTTTGGTATTCTCCACAGAGGCTCCATCAGCTGCAGATGCGATTATACTGAGAGAAAAGAGAGATACCTTACAGTTGTATTAATATTTATTCCCAACTTTCCATTCGCTGACATTGCTCTGTCAATATGAGCAGCTTTAAACAGATACACCAATTTCACTATTACAATGATTGAACTGTTCTAAGTACATGTCGTGGATTAGAAACACTTCAACATTTCTGTATACATAGAGCCAGGAAAGTCAAAGCTTGAATAAAATGAAGACTCACCTACAGTCGCTCCTTTTTGATGTCAATTTTTCTCAAGCACACATCTGAGCAAATGGAGAAAAAAATACCTAATGTCTTGCATAAAACACTGACACATGCAAGACAACATTTTCTCGTACATTCATTCCTTCAGTGCAGACTAAAACAGCATGCACTGTCTTATTGTATTGAATACAATCAGTCACTACACAAGCAGGAACTAAGTTTCCTGTAGCCATAAATCGAGTACCTATGTGTCTGTCTAGTGTAGGGACAAGAAGATCTTTCTTTCAGTGAAGGTGTGCAAAACACTGAATATTGTATCACCATGAAGAAGTCAAAAAAATTAACACCAGGATTTAACAGCATATCTGACTGATGCTGCATTACAAATGAGAAGGCAGAAAGGAATTGAAGTGACCTAAGCATGTGGCATGAACTTTACTCACAGTTTAGCTCATAATAAAAATAAAGTTTGATAACATGTAATGGCAAGAAGACAGAGTTTTAACTGGACAAGTACAAATGGAACCATGGTCCTTCAAAAGCACATTCCAGTATTTCTCAGCCTGGCATGAAGGGCAGAAGTAACATTTGTGATTTAAACCAAGACCCCAACGTTTCCTCAGTCACTTGACAGTCGTTTTAGTCTCACATCCCTTCATTATCCATACGTTTAGTATTCAAAATTAAGTGCCTCTTTGCAGGATGGCATTCAATGTACGTTTCAGATTAGAGAGATCAGTAACTATATCCTGTCTTTCCACAATGCAGTTGTGTATTCCTCCTGCCACTCATGCATACACCAGTGATTAAGATAATGAATAAATCATGCTCATGTACTTATACTCACAGGCAAACCAGCATTTAAGTTTATCTCTGTATGAGGATCTGCACGTGACTACACCCAGCCTTGCCACACCAAATACATTTTGTCTCACTGGCCCTAATAAATACCTCTAAAAGTGAACCAACAGCTGCACTCTGAATCCACTTACAAACAGCAAACCCTTTCCACAACATTTCAAATGTGCTGTGGAACTCAAGACTCAACCGATGGATCAGGAATGATGAAGATGACGCCACCATAGATGGCTCAAAGAGAAAACCTCACTTCAGACTCAGTCAGGCTCCAAGGTGTAACCATACATCCTGATACAGCCAGCTTCAGGTACCAAAGAGATACACAGCCCATGATCCACACGACAGAGGGCTCTTCACTGCACATCAGTAAGGATTTGGGGGCAGAAAATGGCAAAAATTACTTCAACCCACAAGCTTGAATTTCTACATCCTTCCATTCCAGTTCTCCAATTACAACAAAGAAAGGTAATCTCTGTTGCTTTTTTAGGGGTGGAGGGCTATTTTGGGTTTGTTTTTGTTTTTGTTTTTTTTACCTAATCGAAGTGTTTCTGTAAGAAAAGGGAAAACGATAAAGATATTTTCAAACCAGAAAGAAAAAGTAACACTGCTACACAGATATAGGCTACAATGAGACATCTACAATAGACTTCGGTGTCTGTTGCAGTAGAAATTCCTTTACTTTTAAGTACCTTAGACTTTCCAAATACACTTGTGGACCCTTTGCTCTTTTTTTTTTCCTGCACAATTTAAATACTGCATTGAATAGATTTAACTGCTTTATTCCGAAAAGCTTTGTTGGTTTGTTTGGGTTTTTTTAGCTGGACAACAACAAGTAAGACAAAGTCTGGAAAAAAAAATGAAGTCTTTGCAGTAAAAAATGCACCATCAGTTTTCAAACTTTCTAGACCATGGATCACTATGAAAATCTAAGACCTTCTGATGTCCTTCACTGTCAAATTTTTGACTAAAAAGAACAAAGAATACAATTTGGATCCTCGGATCAGAGAAGATCTATTTATTACGGCACGATTTATATACCACAACTTGGAAAATACTGAATAATACAATGTTCACAGCTTGGATTAATACCAGAGAAAATGAAATCAGTTCCACCTAAACTAGCCAGGCTCTTCATGGAGACCACTCAGTTCAACTGCAGCTTCAGGAATAAATTCACCTCAGAATATTCTAGCAAAGTAATGCTGCTGCCCTTTTTTTTTACCAAGGTGGATCTAGGTCAAGTGCCTCTGCTCCTGTGCCGCCCTCGCTGCTCCCTGTGAGAAGGAGGGTCATCTCTCAGGCTCCTTGGGACCAATGCTTTGCTCACAACCCTATCCATAAGTTCTAGAGGGCTTTCCTTGGTCATTTAAGCCTTTTAAAATATTTGTCCCTTGGTGCCCAGTGGAACACTGCTATTATGACTCCCACTCACACTCATAAGCGCTCTCAGACACACTGTAAAAAGCTCCAAATCATTCCATAAAATAGGTTGATCCCTGGGACACTATAAATGGATTTAATTCCTTTACACATGAAGATTAAAAAAAAAAGGGACTGAAGACAGGAAGGAGCTTTTCATTGATACCATGTCAGAGCAAAAGCACAGTGTCCAAAGCTGCAGTAACATATAGGATTTTGGAGGAGTCAAAAGTAAAGACACGAATTTTCCAAGGGGAAATCCAGCATGGCACTTGATTAAAAAAAAAACCCCAAAACTGCAGGTGAGTGGTCAATCAGGAGTTCACATCATCCCGAACCACAAGGAAAAGGATAAAAGCAACATCTTTTTCTTTTTAACAATACACCAGGAATATTGCCAAGGTACTCAAGTATGGGAAGATGAGGAAAGGAGTATGTATTTAGATGAAAAAAAGAAAAATCTACTAATCTTCTATTACCTAGAACAAGAGTCTTTACATTTCAGGATATAAACACTAGAAGCTACAATACTGACTTTTTAAAAAATTATATATAGTGCTTTGGAGGAACAATCCTTTATTTGTAACCAGAATATTTACCCTTTTTCCATTGCATCCTAACAAAAAAGTTTCCATTTCTACCATAAGCATTTCAGTGGAGAATAAATATGTATCTCTACTAGTACTAGCACAAGCAAGCCTGATGAGAGCATCATTTTTTCATCTAAATTATCTTGTATTGGCCTCCACTGGAACAAGGTTAGTAAACTAGAGGAGCAATTCCTGTGTTTTAGCATCTGTTCCCCTTAAAATTTATGTATAATTCAGTACAGACTATAAAACATCCTATGAAGTCTCCTTCACATGTGTAAACGTTTTTTGTTATCCACTGAAAGCTGTTCATTGACTGCCATTGGGTTTATATTGGCTCCCTCTTCTGGCTGACATGAGCAAAGTGCAATTTAGTTGAGATCTTTTTCTCTTTTCCATGAATTATGGAACTGACCAAAGACAACGGCATAGCACAGAAATAGCTTCTCTCATAATGCACCCAGGAAAACTGGCCAGTTCAAATCTGACTACAGCAGTAACAAAACTGCCTATCCAAAGCACTAACCAAAAGAAAAAAATCCATACACCATAGAAGGAACAAAACACTCAAACACCAAATCAGAAGAAAAACTGGAATGTTGGAGGAACTGAATACAAAAGGACATCATTTGGGGGTACTGTTTAAGAAGGATGGTTCATTTTATGTTCAGAGTTCTGAAGTAGATTTGGGAAGCTATTTTTGCTTCTGGTTTTAACTATTTATTAGTCAGTTTTTAACTGTTCCTCTATTACATTCAGATGATAATCAGTTAAAACACTTTTAAATATATTGAAAACATGTCTAAATGTATTTTCAGATGTTCTCTGACAGCAGTCCAAGGACATTTTTTAAAAGTTTATGGGAAATTTAAGCATGAATTATTCTAACTTTTAGCAATGAGTTAGTTTGGGAGATGGGAATTTCTTCAGTACTTTAATATTTACACTCATATTAAGCTGCAGAAATGCAGCTATCAGTTACCTGCCCATCTTTCAATTATAGATTACTTTTCTCTTTGAAAAGTAATCAACCAACCATTGTGAAAAAACATATAGCCAAAAAAAGAAAATAGCTCACAAATATCTCAGAAAAAATACTGTAAATTTGCCAAACTTAGTTTGTTTTCCCAGATCTTACTTCAAAGTACTAATTTTAAGTTTGATATAAAGAATTATGCTGAAGGCTTCCATCACAGGGCAGGAGTCTTAACCTAGTCATGACTACGGAATTTGGTATTTGTAAAAGAGACACACTTTTGTACATCTCCTACATCTTTTGTATCCTACCTAAAATTTCAGCTGAGGATAAACTGACTTTTCCTCCACGCCTCTTAAACTGAGTTCAAACATCAAATTCCTCTAAATTCAAGTTCTTATAAAATCACTCTAGGTTTTTGTCTTTCTTCTCACATGCTCTTAGGTCTGTGGCCGCTTACATTGAGAAGACAGTGACTGATAAACGTAAAAATCAAAAGAACAAATTAGAGCAGCAAATTGACGACAGCATGTAAAATTACTGTTTTGGCCATAACATTAAAATGTACCCAGGGCTTGTAGCTAAGAGCTAACAGTTTTTCCCTTGGTTCCAAAGATTCTCTTCCTTGGTACTTGTGCAAATTTCCTCTCACCAGAGACTGTAACCTGGTTAGGAATGAAAAGTCTGAGACAAGTGTAACAGGCCCTGACAGTCACACATTTCTGCTCAGTGGGTTACAGCTTAAACTTGAGTATAAATAAATGAATATCTGAGTATTTCTCTCATGTAGTATTACCTCTATTTAGTCTTTGTTCCGCTCAGACAGTTCCTTCTGGAATTATTTAAATGTGGATTATTCTGAACAGGCAACCAGAATACAAAACACAGAAACAGTCCCCAGTGAAATTTCGGAATTACACATCCATTTTTTTCCACAAGGCTCCTGTGATTATGACTGTAAAAAGGAATATGTATTGAAACACGAACTGAAGCAAAAAAGGATGCATCAGATCATGCTCAGGTTTATAGTTTTTGCATATTGTCCAATAAATAACACTTTACACATCATAAACCACACCACTATTCTTTCTTCATCAGTATAGAAAGCTCTCCAGTAACATCTCAATCATATTCTTGGGGAAAAAGGAAGAGAAAAAGAAACAATCTCCAATGCAATGAATTAGATTGTCAAGAATTGTATATTTCTAGATAGAACATGTCACTGAAAATATTTCTGTAACTCTGCTCCCACTCATTCAAATCCTATTATTCTTATTATTAAATTTGTAGAGTAGAAAGAAACAGTCTATCATTAGGACCAACATTTCTTGAGGGGTATATTAGTTAACAAGTATTTCAATGATTAGATCAATCACACCCAAGGTTGCAGAAATTTCACCCTGCAAGAATAGAGGTTATAATTTTGTTGCAGAAAAAATATTTCCATCCAAATGATTGAACTTCTATTCAAGGAAAAAAAAAGTCGTGACGAACAAAAACAGTTAAGAAATGGTATTTTCCTCATATAGTATTGTATACCATATACCCTGACTGTATTCCTAAATAGGCCAATGTGAAAAGAACAGCAAACAAACGAGGCTGGGTAAGCCTGCAGTGTTTCCATTCCGTGGTTCCCAAAGAAGCAGCTGCAGGCTGGAATCAGCAGCACACAGCTCCCAGGACACCTGCAGAGGCAGGTATGTGTTGGCAGCGGAGCAAGCAGCGGCTGCACGGGGTGGGAAAGTGCAGTGCAGGCAGCACGAGCCCCTTCCATCATGGAGAAAAGCAGTGCTCTATGATTACCTTCGTTTTCCCTCAGGCATCCAAAGGCATCAGGCTTCTCTGCCAAGCTCCTGTCACCCGTTGGCAAGCACATTAAGAACGGTCTACATCTCAGTATTATTAGAATAAGCTAGTTTTAGTTATAGAACTGTGAATTTGGCAGTATTGCTACAAGCATACACAAATTATACAAATCAATTACTATTTGGAAAACAAACTGGCTTATATTTACCACTGATCAATGATGCAGCAGAGTACTTAATGACACCCAGGCATTTGCAGAACATGCAAGCTGTGCCAACGAAACATATAAACTTAAGAGTCTTGGACGTGAACCTAGAGCTCTTAAGCTGATGCCTCCGGACTCTGATGGGTTTACTGTGTATGCATCACACACACATAACTATTGGCTGCAACAGATGAATCCTTCAATGCAGCTTTAGGATGAGATGAAGAATGGAACAATTCCATAGAAAATGACATTCATTTACAGAAGGTTGGCACTATTAAAAGAAAAAGAAAAGACAACAGTGAAAACTCTACTTTGGAAGTAGCTGTAACAACTCACATCCAATGAGTCCTTCAAGAATTGATTTGATAGAGTTTTTGGTAAAGTGACCTCAGCAGAAGAGAGTTGTGACAGAAATAGAATTGAGTTGTGCAGATCATTATCTGAGCAAGTTGTTTCATTTCAGATTACGTTTCACTTTGCCAGCTTTCAATAATATTGTCTTTCCATTCTTTCACATTTTCCTAGGGAATTTTAGAGTTGCTTTCAAATTCAACGCTTTCCATCTACATTTTTCGCAAATTAAAAATATTGCTATTTGATAAACCACTTGATCTTTATCACTGTGCAGCATAACATTGTTGCTGTAACATGCTCACATGTACGACCCTTGTTTACATGGATGAAGTTTGCTTGCAGCAAACGCAAGACCAAGCAACTTACCCAAAATGTCCTTCACCCCAGCTAGAGAATTCCTACCTCATGGCAGGAGAAGAGGCGCACTCCCTCCATCTGATGGAAGACGGGGTAGTGGGTGTTATCAATCGTGTCTCGGCGGTAGACATCTCCCACGGCCAGAAAGGCGTCCAGGCCAGAGCGTATCAAGTCCCACTGATGGGCTGATGTATGTGCTCTTAGCATGTGGTCACGATTCAAGTAATAGTTATCCTCTTTCCTTCTGCTGGCATGGTTTTGTGGAATAAGTAAACTATCAAAATTCTGCTGGACTGTAACCACTGGAGAAAGACCGTCATACACAGAAAAGAGCGGAGTCCCAAGGCGTCCTAGATAATGTTTGTAGAAGTGCTCCTTCACCTGCTCCTTGATTAGCCACAAGGGGTGATGTTTTCTGTTGTGCAAGTTCTTTCCCACCTTGGAGAGAATCTTCTCTGTGACATTGCTGTAGTCATCTTGAGGATAAGATTTACCAAGCAGTTCCACAGTATTTGAGTACGGTGTACTGGCAGCAAAATCTGAAGGCACAGACTTGGATGAAGAATGCCTTGAATGGGTGGGAATTCCTCTTACCTTAACTTTTTGTGATAAAGCTGTTTTAGAATACTTAGCTACTCTCATGAATTTCCAGAGCATTGCCATTGTGAACTACTTTATGATCTAGAGAAAGAAAAGGAATGAAAAATATTTGAGTTAGGAACTGCAATGTTGCTGCAGGAATTGCTATTATCTTAGCGATAGATAAATCCAAATTTTTGGATTTATCAAATCCAAATCAATGTCTGCTTGATTAGTATGACAAAGTTCCCATTATAAACCACTCTTTTGACTTCAGAGGACAGAAAATACCCTTGTGGTCAAATTTCTGCTAGGATATTTTATTCAGTTATCAGGCTTCTGCATGACTGCACCAGTATTAATGACTCTAGACCTAGCCTCAACCTCATTCCAAATGATGCTCTTTAAAGATGAATAAACATCAGGCCTTTTGTGGAACAATATTTTTCATCCAATTAAAACATGCGGTAATAACCAAATAATACTTAAGAGAAACTCAGAAACTTAACAGTGCCCTTCAGCAGTCAGAACTGGCTTATAATAAGCAATTAACTTATTGCTATATCATCTCCCCCATTAGCAAAAGGTGCAGAACATGTTCCACATCTACCTGATGCATGTGGCAGGCACTGTGCAATCATCACTAATTCTTATTTAATGCCAGACAAAACCAGTTTAACCTTTCAAACTACTGAGCCAATGTGAAAAAAAAAAAAAACAGATGGCCAGACAAGTCACATATTTATATATAAACAGCTTATTAAATTCACATATGAGTATTGCACAAGATTCACAATAAAGACTCCATACAGTCAGAACCAATGTTAGGATTTTGCAGTGAGCACAAAACCCCTTTTTCCATATGTTCCCCAGGATGGCTGTTTTCACAGCTTCTACTGCTGTACAGGGCAGGCAGGCCTGTCAGATACCAGGAAGGCAAAGTGACGAGATTCTTCAAGTTGTCTGAACTGAAGAACTCATTTCCCATCAAAGGGCCATCTTTTACACATCCTCCCTGTTCACAGACAGGCTTTGTGCTTCATGTGTACACAGGTGCATTCTCTGTAGAGTGCAAAGATAATTCCAAAACCAAAGAGTTTTGAGAGTGATGAACCTTTCAGTCATTCCATATGCGTAAGCCCATTCTGAGATGAAAAATTATATGAAAATCTATAGTTGGGCTTCAGAAATATTAGCAAGGTTCCAGGAAAAGAATTAAGCATTAAAATTTGCTTATTACGGAATGGGAAAACAGAGGCATTGGAAGTTAAGTGACAGGGGAAAGGCATCTGCTACAAACAAAAAGGATTATATTTCTCCATGAACCAAGAATTACAGGGTCACAGGTTTTCTGAGTGAAATAATTTTCTGTGAAGGTCATCTTAAAGACCTGGGGGAAGAAAGAACATATGCAATAATAAATGCACCACAGTCTTCAAGGGATACTTTTCAATCTTTACTATTAAAATATCTGGCTAGCTTTCCACAGGAACATAAGGAAAACAAGTGTAAGTAACAAAATAAACATGGTGAGACTATTTTTCATACTCTCACAAAATATGTATGCAAATAGAACAGACATACTAGAAAAGAGAGTTCCAGAAAAAACAAATCTGTAAAAGGTAAGGAGTATGGTCACATTTGGCTTTCTTTCTTCTGGCTTATATCTAGAAGTTTTCCACAGGTCTATTTCCTCAAGTAATTGTATCTCAATCAGTCAATCAAAATAAAGGCAAGTTGGGTAGACAGAAATTAAACCTGGCAGGGAAGTGTAAGATTACTGAATATTTGGTTTAATCCTTTTTTCTGGTAGAATATCTTTAGTAAAAAAGAACAGCTACAAATTTTATCTAGTGTTGAAACTTTTAAGAATGACTGCCTTTGGCAGGGGGGGCAGTTAAAAATTTACAAAAGTATTTCACCAAATTAGCTCTTGATCATTACTGAGAATGTTCTTCAATAAATAAATTCACACACACACCAGAAACCACTCTGATAGAGGTTAGGCAAGGGATAGCCTTACATTTTGAAAAGTGACTCCATTTTCCTGAAACATACATTCTCCTTCATGGAAAGTGAGTTCTCATTTTCAAACAGCTGCTTGAAATACCCAGTCCTAGTCAGATAATGAATTCAGCTTCCCTTAAGTAAATATCACCATCTGCCCATACATTTATTTTTCTAAAAACTTCAATTCAAAACTTACACATGACTGTAATGTACAAAAAAACTCTCATAACTTTATCATGATTCTTGTGATGTTTGCTGCTTTCTTAAATATCAGTCCTCTGAGAATCAGACAACCACATGAGAAGCTTAACTTTCACATAAAGAGTTTTGATGATCATAAATTTATGAAAAAAGAAATAAGAACATGCACCTCAAGTATTGGGGGGGCACTGTTGGTTTTTTGTTGGTTTTAAGACTCATTTTTAAGGGAGACTCTGATACATCCATATTCAAGGGCTTACCTGATGATATTTCAGTATTTGTAATGAGGAACCCTGCTATCAGTTTCTGATAGTTCAGAAACACTCTTTTTTCTGAGCAAGTGATATATACTCCTCACGAATTTGTACAGGAGAAAAACCTGCAGAATAAACTTGTATCAGAGTTTTCAACCTAACATTACACCTGTGCCTTAAATAGTTGAACGGCATTATAACCTGCATTATTATTCTAATCCAAAGCAAAACCTGAGCAGTAAGTAATGTAAGCAGTAAGAAAAGTTACAGCTTTTTGATGAGTTATCCAATGTCCAAGTACTGCAAACAACAGCAAGCACTAAAAGTGCCCCTAACATGGTATCACACAGGGTTCCAGAAACACTGAGGTCCTTCACCAACACTCTACTGCTTCCCTCTCTCACCACAGAGTCACGTATTCCTCTTTCAGAATCATGACAGAAAAATGGTATTGGACTTAGTTCAACTCAACTGGGGATGAGTTACATTTGCGCAGAGAAACCACAGAGAAGAAAGAAAGAAAGTAAAATACGTTTACACTCTGCAGACTGCACACAAAATCTTCAAATTAAAATAATGTTTACCAAGGCATAGAGCAACACTGGAAAATAGACATCTCTTTACCTTTCTTCTAACAATAAATACCTGGTGTTAAGAATACACTAATTACTTATGTTCACTTATAATAAACAGACATTTATGCATTTATGTCTATTTATTTCTATCTGTTTATCTAAATGTCTGGAAAAGCTGTTTAAATGTATCATTTTCTTCCTTTATTTCCACCATGCTTTTCATTTGACAGGGAAACAAAACTGCTTTCTGTGCACGCTGACAAAATCTGAATCCCACAGCAAGGCCTGCCAGCCAGCTAGCAAGAACAGTGAGCCAAACAGCAGCTGCAGGTCCTGTAGCTGAAAACAAATACATAAATGGGAAATAGACATTGAACAACCACCACTGGTATCTACAATCCAAAGATGGCAAAGCCCTCCACCAGCATCACCAGTGAGTCCTGTGTTCTGGGCTTGCCAGTGGCTCCAGCTCGCAGCCAGGATCCAACACAGGGCTTTGGATGCAGATGCAGCGCTTTGGAAGCCAGGCTGTTCAGCTGGCAGCTCTCTGTGGGGTTTCTCGAAGCTCTGCAGGTGGACATGCAAGCACCAGGCCCAACACCTCCTATTACACATGTCCTAGCCAGACACCACCACTGACACATTCCTGGGCACCTCAGCAGCTCCCCTGAAGCTCAGGATGCTGTACCTCAATCTCCACGCTGAGATGTCTACCACAGGCTAGCCTTGGATGGGAATGACATCACACATGTTGTGCCAACACTCTTGGAACTATGCTTGCACCTAGGCATGAGCTTTTGAGCAGCTCCACAGCAGACCAGAGGGCAGGAGGTGGCACCCATGCCACCCAGGGGTGAAGGCTTAAGAACAACCCTGTCCACGCTGTGCATAGACCAGGCACCGATATGATCACACACGCCAACATCAGTCCTGTACCACAGACCCTGTGACATCTCTACAGCAGTTTCAATTGATGGGCAAGGCTCCCTCCTGCCCCACGGAAAACCAACCATTCCCTGTGCAGCAGCCCAGCAGACATCACTGCAGACATGCTGAAGTACACAACAGTCAGGAGCCTGACAACAGGGAAACAGCAGACAGAAGACATCAGACAAAAAATACCATGGTTTTGGAGGACATGCAAAAGGCAGTTTGATTTGATAAGCGATCATACTGCTGTACTGTTAAGGAGCGTCCTTTCATGTCTAAATCCAGGTTTCCATGTCATAGTGCAGCAAGGATTAAGACAGCATTATCACAGCTGCAGTGGTATTTGTCACAATTCTCCACTACCCAGCTGAGGTTTAGGAAAGAATTGTACACTCAGTGAAATTCCTCCTTACACCTGCTTTGAAAAAGGAGGAGAAAAGAGGGCTAGTTTAGCAGCTCACAATGAAAAGAAACTGTGCTGTGAAAAGTGCTGTGCACCAACGTTGTTTTATTCACTCACCTCTCCTGTAAAAGTGGAAGAGGGAGAATGGTCCTGTTTGAGAGAACTAGTGCCCAAACAGGCCAGCTTTTGGGGCCATTTGCTCTGTATTTACATCTGTGAGCCAAGGGCACGCTCGCTCCTGTTGATGGCTTTTCTCTCTGCCCTGTGCTTTTTACAGCTTATGGCTGCAGAAACACAGATGGGCTTCTGCATACATATACCCAAGTACATGACGGGTTTGAAACCAAAATTCTACAAAGATGAGAGTCTGTCTCCTATCCAAGAATAGCTAATTAATGCAAGAGTCTGAAGTGCCATGGAAAATGTTAGAAAAGTTGGGCTGCCACCATTTTGTGATGTGACAGCTTTTATCTACCGTATGTGTGGGGAGGGGAGTTCAACCAACATAGCATATGTTAAAACAAAAATTATAAACATATGTTAGGCTGCTAAAATTGGACATTTACCAGTCTGCTTAGCAATTTAGCTAAGCATTGAATTTTAGTTTTGAAAACTATGTAGGCATACAGCAGCAAATATCATTGTATTGCCATGACCAGACCTGCATTGCATAGGATATAACAAATTATTTTGCATGCAAAACTAATAACCAGCTCGGATTTTTTAATGCTCATTCTGAAATGATGATACATTGTTGCACACCAGAACAGGCTTCTACTGAGCATGCTGAATTTATATAATACACACAGACTTCTGAAATAGCCTTTCAGATAACTTAGAATGGATCCATTTTAGAACCTGACCTTCCAAGGGCAGAGTATTATCAGATATCCCTGATGATGGCTAAACACCATTAAAGTACTTCATGAACTACAAAGCACTGGCAAGATAATAGAGCTTTCAAGTATTCAGCTCTTAATTTTTTCATGTCCTTGGAGTTCATCTAGTTAATAATCTGTCAGTAAGTTCCAGAAACACACAGAATAACATTATTATTATTTTGTTATTTTGTTATTTTTCTTGACTGAAGCAAAATATGTCAAAAGCTGGCTGGCTGGCTGTTCTGTAACGGTGATACATTAATCACGATGCCACCTTCGGCAACATTCTGAGGCTTGCAAGATTGAGACAGAAAACTAAAAAACCTTTTCTGGGATAAGGCATGATCCTGCTTTCTCTCAGTGCTACATATAAGACCCTCTTAAATATGAAAGGTATTAACAACCATGCTCCTTTTCCACTAATGCAGAAGATGCTGATTGTCTCAACAAAGGCCAGCATCTCATGGCCTGTCTTCACACATGAGCACCTGGAGGCAAGCACAGAAGATGGTCCACCCTGCTAAGGCACACCTTTACTGACCTGCACCGCTCCCTCAGGACTGCAAGGTGGGCCAAGATAACCACAGTGAACAGCAAGCCTTTGGAGAAGGGAACATACCTCTGGGCAAGCACCCATTTCAACATGTCTTGCATCATCCCTTGAGTCCCATCACCATTCAGCTCCCAGCTGGATATTGCAAAGGATGACAAAATGCCATCCCGCTGCAACACTTTCAGTTCCCCTTACTGGCCTCCCAAGGCTGCTGGAGGCTCTGGTTTCCCTGCTGAACAGCGCCACTCCAGGATTGTTCAGGTTTATCTGTAAGCTTCCCACTTACTAAAAGGATAAGGCTTCCAGACGTGATTCAAGGCAAGTAAAACACATTTCAGTAGCCAAAACACTCGCAAACTCTGTAGCTGTGCTGCCAACTGGAATGAGACCATTTCAAAGACTGATATGATCAGATTTCAACACAAGTTGTAGTGAATTTGTTTTAAGCAATTCAGAAGTAGGGTATCCACGCACTGGAATTTGTGATCAGCAAGCTAATCAGGTACATCAAATTGCTGAATTATTGCAGCAGTACATAATTTTTCAAAAGATAAATGTATACAGCATTAATGACTTTAGGAGTTAAAGACCATAGGCAAACAAATTCAGACTTCTGTGTGGGTAGAAAGGCACCAAACTTTCTAACATGCAAAATTCAGGAGTATAAGGTGAAAAGCCTGACCACATTTATTTCATTTGGACTTAAAAAACCAGATGAATAAAAGCAAAATAAGCAAATTCAGAGGAAAGAAACTATTGTTGGAAAAAGAAATTATATATATGCATGACAGAAGATTAAACTAAGAAAAATCACCCCTGCTCAGAAACAATATCTGGTTTTGTTTCATTTATACATTAATTATTTCCATAATTTTTTCACAAACTAAAACAGTTTGTTATTTACTGAAGAAGTGTCAATAAGGCCCTTTAGTGATAACATTCAACAGTGCATGAGGACTAAGGCACACAGAACTACTAAAAATTAGATGGCTGTGCCCTGATCTCCTGCTGACATTCCTGTGTTCTTCCTTACCTCCACAACAAGACAAAACAGCTAGTAGTCAATTCCATATTTTAAGGGAAAATCCTCATTACACAAACATATTTTGAATACATTACATTACAAATTACATACTGTGAAAGGCAATGCAGAAATTATTCCTAAATATTCTCAAATGTGTCTACTGCTTTTCAAATACCCATTTTTCAAGGAATGCAATCTGAAAAAACACTACCTTTGGCTGCTGAGAGAATATTCTTTTTCCAATGCCTTGAAAAATGTTGCCAAACAGCTTTCTGCATTTGTAAATAACTGTCAGATGAAAGGGACAGAGACTCTTAAATACCTATAAAATTCTCACTGCAGTTAGGATTATCTCTTCTGCCTTCTTTTTTCCTTCAGTATCTGCAACTCATTATCTGTATTTCTTTATAAAGGCATACACCACCAAGAATTTCATTCCTACAGAGTTTCAGATGAGTAAAAATAAATTTGTTTAGAAATTAAATATTAGCAATATTTATGTGTAGTGAGGGACTTTCTTAGTGATAATCTACACCATGTGGGCATAATAAAACTTTAGAGACCTCATCCTGCCTTAACAGGAAGAGGGAGTAATACATTTTTTTTAAAAAACTTATTAAATACCAAGAATTGGACATATGCAGACTTGGTAACAGTGCAAAAGACAGCAGGGGAAATCAAATTATTTAGATGGGACATGCCAGAGGGGGCAGCTAACATGAATCACTACGTTCATTCACAAACAAGAAAGTCTCCAGCTTTACCTGCTGTATCCCCACAGATTCTAATTCCATTCTTCAGGAGTACTGGGGAAATCTATGACTTACCACAGATCTCCAGATGCCCTCCTCAGTAATAACCTAGACAACATGGTGTAGTTAGAGCAATTTAAGTATTATTATAAAATAACAAATATAATTAGTATTTTAGACCTGGGAGTTATTTCATGGTTGTAGTATGTAGTCAACAATATTTAAATTGAACAAGCCTTTCTCAGGATGTTTCAACCCCAAATAGCAGCGGGAACAGTGGAAGATTTGTGTCATATCAATCTTCTGTCACATCAAGCTTTAAAGAGATCAGGTTCACAAATTTGCTATCATCTTAACCAAAATACCATAGATCTGCACCTCAGACTGTGATATGAACTTGGTCTCAGCTCAAGCTCTAACTCAGCTGTGGTATCATTCCTCGCTCTGTCTCTGTTGTAGAAATAATGAAAGTGTGAACAGACAGAGCCTTTATCAGGACTATGTACATTTCAACAGCCAATCAAAAAAAGAAAGAGACAAATATCTCTACGGATTTCCCTTCAGAATCAATAAGTCTCAGAGACTTCAGGATGGATAAAGAAGAGAATATGTGGGTGTTTGCAGCGGAGCCTCCACTGCAGTACGACACCTCCCAGTTGGAAAATGTGTGGTCACGTGTGTACAAGTAAGTCATCTCTAGTTTGAACTGCACCATCTTCATTTATCTGTCATGGGCTCAGACAAAGCATTTAAGGAAAAGATTAGAAGGCTCCTAAGGAAGGAACTACATTTCCCTGCCTGGGGCATACCACTTGTCTGAGGTTGGTAGGAACAGGCCTGAAATATTAATGAATAAGCCATTTGTCAAGAAAATTATGCAGGAAAACTTGGCAGCCATACAAAGGGGTTAGCAATAAGATACCAAGCTAGGGCAGTGCACACTAAGCACTTGAAAGAGAAAACAGGAAGGAAAAAAAATTTTTAAATAATTTTTATTTGCCTGTCCACATTCATAAGGTTTGGAAGAAAACAGTAAATTAATGAGTAAAACATCACACTTAGTAATAAAAGGTACTAACATGAAAAAGGGACTGTGAGCTGCTCTACGTCTAGAATTCATGTTTTCAAGTATTGATTCCTTCAAGACACTTCTTCTAGTGACATTCTTTGCAAATAAACTTGCTTACCAGGTGGCATGTGAGCTAAAAGGTGCTGTCATGACAGAAGCTATTTAATTATTGAAAATTCACATAAGTAAATGGGAAAAAAAAACAACAATTCCCACAAGGGAAAGACACACAAAACCAAAACAGCACACTTGTCTTGAGGTTTCCTCACAAATCACAGTGAAGAAAAGCAAAGACAAAATTGTAACCACTCTGTCAAATCAGATGTTAAAATCGTACTCCCTAAACTGACTGTATACCTAAATCACTTCTAGGAGTTTCCAAGTATCATTTCTCCTTAAGAAGAACTTGCAAAAGAAAAAGATTTAAAATGCTTCAGTCAGATTCCATGTTCTATAATTAATTTTTTATAAAATTATAATGCAAGTATGATTCAGGCCCAGGTATACTATAATTTTATATAGCACTCTTTATATAATAAATTTGAAGGCTTAGTTTTTAAGTAGACAGTGCTAGTTTTTACTGTAAGCAAACCTGAAAAGCATCCAAAGCATCACGGTATATTAAAAAGTAATCTAAAATTTGCTTTAAATAAGAAGATGATTGTCAAATAAAGCAAATTAATAATTTATTTTGGTTTACTAAAACATACCTATAGTAACCTTGTCAAATGTTAAACATGTCCAACAATGTGATCTGTAGGTTTAATCAGTATTGACACCAATTGGACTCACTGACGTACCCAGAACAGTGCGATGCAGCAGCATTTACACTTTCATTAAGTAGCATTCTGCTTTTGCAAAGCACATCTCTACACAGGATCTCAAAGTGCATTTCAGCCATCAACCAGTTAAGCTCTACAATATGCCCATGGAAAAAGTATTGCATTATTTATACCCATTAGTGCAGCAGCTCCCAAGTCAGAAGCACTGTATTTCAACATCTTGGCTTTCACCTCTTTTTTCCCCAAACTGTTTTGACTATATTGCCATTTTTCTCCGTGATCAGAATTTTTTTGTTGTTTGCAATATCATTTTATCAACAGTTTAACAAGTATAACTGCTACTGTGAAAGGAATCAAAATGTTTTGAAAGCAGCTTGCCAGAACTGCCCATTAGGAACCACACTGAACAGTTCAGAAATACTGCGATATTCCCATTGAAACAATCTTCTCCTTGAATGCGCAGATTTTTAAGGCTCCAACCTACATTCCTTGAGTAAGAATTACAGAATCATTGCTCTGCTTGTATTGTGGCTCAATAACTTCAATGTTATTGTAATTACAGTTATGTCCTTAGTATGATCAGCAGAGATCAACTGTAGAGGTAGAAGACATTTAGGGAAGATGGGAAGCCATATAATGAAGTTTTATTGAAGCAAACAGAGAAATGCAAAACTGGGTGGACTGACCGTTGCTGCTGTACCCGTTCTATGGCAGGGTTGGCCTAAAACCCAGCATGGCATTCACAAATTGTCATCTTCTAGATAGGATTGCACCTCTGGTCACTATGTTTACCAAAACCAGGGACACCATTTACTGCAATGAGGAAATTATATCACAGAAGCACAGAATTGTTAAGGCTGGCAGCCTGTTGCACCACTCTGCCACCCAAAACATAAAGAAGTTCTTCCTCATGTTGAGATGGAACTTCTTGTATTTTATTTTATGGCCATTGCTCCTCATCCTCTCATTGGGCACCACTGAAAAGAGTCTGGCATCATCCTCTTGGCACCTGCCTTTGAGATATTTACATGTATTGATAAGTTCCCCTCTCAGTCTTCTCCAGACTAAACAGCCCCAGCTCCCTCAGTCTCTCCTCATAAGAGAGATGCTCCAGACCCCAAATCATCTTTGTGGTCCTCCAGTGGAACCTGTCCAGGAGCTCGTCTTTCTTTCCTGTAGTGAGGAGCCCAGAACTGGACACAGCACTCCAGATGTGTCCCCACCAGGGCTGAGCAGAGGGGCAGGATCACCTCCCTTGACCTGCTGGACACCTTCCTCCCAATGCACTCCAGGATGCCATTGGCCCTCCTGGCAGTAAGGACACTGTTGACTCCTGGTCAACGTGTCATCTGCCAAACTGTTTGTTACTGACCTCTTCTGGGGAAGTTTCACATTGTACCTAACCCTGCTGCTGCTCTTGCCTCAGATTTTGCAGAGTGAATCATTTCAGCCCCCCAGTCTGGCCAGGGAAAAGAGTTTTACATCGGGGGTTGTCTCTCCTGTATCAGTTGGGAGACCTGACAAGAGTCATCTGAGATTCAAACACAACACATAACAAGATCCAAGGCAAGCAATTAAGAGTCTTTTAGTCATATTTACCAGTGAAAACCTGGTCAAAAGCCACAGCACAGCATCAGCCTTATGATTTGGCTCTGCAGGAGCCAAAACGCTTGGTGCTAGCCTGGCACAGCAGCCAGCATTTGCTGAAGAATTTTGCAGAACCGGCTCAGCAGAGCTCACACAAAGCCCACAACAACTTCAGAGCAAAGGAAAAAGAAAGCAAATTTCACCAATGTCAAGAAACAGCACGAGGATGTCCACTTCACCACACATTGTTACCACTAGAGCAGCCCTTGAATCTAGGAAGACAAAATATGAATATACAGCACACGAAAGGAAAATTGTCATGCCTGGTGCTGCCAGCATAGGCAATCAGAAAGAAATGTGAGGTCAGTAGTGACAGATACCACACAGCAGTGCTAAATAATCCAACATCATAATCTTTACGATGACCAGTGGGCAGAGAAAAAGCAAATCCACAGTGTAATTTAAAAGCATTATAATATGCTTAGAAACCAAATGATTATTGAACAGAAATGTAGGTCTCAAAGTACAGTAAGGTAGGAAACAGTGACTTGCTGAGACCAGAATCAACTACACGAGACCTGAGAAAGTCACAACGAATTTGCTTTATGGTAAACAGATATGGCCACAACCCCTCTCCCCCACACACATAAAAACCAAAAGACTACTGCTACAACAAGCTGCAGGTAAGGAAAATCAGGTCTCATTTAGCAAAGAAAAACAGAACCAGCATCTACACAACACCTAACTCAGACAGCCACAGATTTATGACATGTGCCAGTATTTTTTTACTATGAAAATTTCATATTACATTCCTGGAATTCCAGGGACCACTGCCCAGAGCTATTAAACAAATATGATGGTTCAGAATTGTTTTATTCTCTGTACGTTCTAGTTCAAAGGTATAATTTCATGAGTACAGGCTATCATGTAAGCAACATAAAGATTCACTCTGTTTTTATTTTGGGGGTGTTTTTCTCTGTAGTTATCTTATTTGGTCTTAAAAAAATATTAACTTCATTTTCATGCTACTACTTTACGTATACTCAAAGAATCAAAATATTCACAGAAAATTTATCCAGCTTACAACATGATAGAACAAAATGTGGTCTAGCATAGCACATTGTCTCATTTTCTATGCAACATTAAAATATTAATTTTAGACACTACTTTCGAGGCTGAGTTGAGAAAAATCATATTCATCACATCTGATGAACCTGATTCGTCTACAAATCTACTGAATGCCCAAATGTGAACTTGCAATTTATTGAAAACCATGTAAGCAAAACTGCAACGATTTCTATGCATAGTTGCACAAACATCTAACTTCAGTACCTCTAAATTAAATTTGCATGTGGTGCTTTCATATTTGTAAATTACAACTAAACATTTCCAGTTGTTTACATGTTCCTATCCCACTGGCCAAGGATGAAAAGTCTCAGGATGAAGGTGTTTTTAATTATGAAAGTAAAAGCTGCTATCCTGGACCTTTCTGGCATTTAATTTTTTGCCATTCCAATGCACTCATTGGCATCTGGGCTAGAAACTTGCCTTTTCCACTTCTTCTCTCTGTCATCTGCTGGGAGATAGAGTAGAATAATTACATTGACTCAAGTAGTTCTGATTGCTTTCAGTGAGTGGTTCACTTCTTGACAGCACAGAGAGGAGTCGTGATAAATAAGGATCAATAGACTGGATAGGAATGTTAAAATTTTCTTCAAAGCTGAGGAGCAATGCCACAGAAAAAATCAACTTGTTTTAAGGCAAGTTATTTGGGAAAAAAATTGAGTGAGTTTACTGTGTAGCAAAGTTTACCAAAGAGCTGTGAAAACTAGAATTTAAACAAAATGAAACTGAAGTCAGTCTTTTCAGTTCTCATTTACTTCTTACTAGAAACACAGCTCAAAGGAAAGGAAAGCAATCAAGGCATGATGTTAACATTTCAACATCAGTTAAAGAAGAATTACATCCAGTGGAGGAGTCTTCAATCACAGACTGTTGCAAAATCTTACATAAAATACACCATTACAATCAGCACCTCTGTTCATAATTACAGCAGAAGATTAAATACTATGTACAAGCAAGCAGAAAAAAAAAATTATACAACCTCTTGCTTCCAGGATTATGCCATTTAATGAAGGTAGAAGTAGAGGAAAGGTAGTTTCCTGTATTATCCTTGGTGTCATAGACCTGTTGTGGGCATTCAGTCTTCTTTAGCACTACATGAATCTAAGATAAAATAATTATAAAGCACTCAATAAGACTTTTTTGCCTTAAAGTCTTAAAGCCAGCTTCTTCTTATAGCAGAGTAGCAACCTAGGGAAAGCTCTTCTAATATCTCTTATAGTTTCAAATTACTTCTCTGCTATTATGATTAATTGGATACCAAGTGAAGTGGGTAAAGCATAATGTTTCCTCAGATAAAGAAGAGGTAAATTTCAGCAGTCTTTTAACCTGATAGGCTTTTTGTAGCACTTTTTACAAGTTTGCTGTAAAATTCAAAATAAATAATAGAAATATATCTTTCAGCGTGTCCAATGATGATATATATTCACACTTAAGGCTGAAATTCAACACTTTGCAGAAGGGTGGCACCCAACTCATTGTCAGGTTAGGCCTTATAAAGGTAACTACAAAATCATGCACAGTTCTGATGCCTGAATCCTGCACTAGATGTATCTCACACAGCAGGAACCTGCAGCTTAAGGCCTGAACTCCAATCTTTTCACTGACAACTTTAGAACACAGCCTTTTGACATACCAGGTACACTCAAAAATATCTTGTGTAAATAAAATTACACCTCCATAAGAATGCCCTGCATTCAACTGTTCAAATAATTACCATGTTCATCTCCATCATAAAGGTATCCACACTTTATTCAGTTTAAGTTCCATGTGCATCGAATTTACTGCAGTCAGTACAACTGTCATGCTAACTTCTGTTATTTCAGTCAAAAATCACAAGTTTATTATTAGCAATCTGTGGGCAATTAGCATAAATATCAGCAGACTTGGATTTATCTTAATTAGTGTTTGTTTCAATTCCATGGGCAAACAAGAAATCATCAGTAAAACACTACAGTAAGAGTACCAATGAGTTTATATCTAGCTGTAGTCATGCTGCTGCGTTCAGCCTTCTCTCTCTCTGAAAAAAAAGGCAAATTTACATTGAATGCTGTGTATTGTTCAGTATGTCACATAATGCCTTCATGACGTACAATTTAGCCCCTAACATGCTTCTTCCATAGATTCAAATGACACAAAATATGCATCAGTGAAGAAATAATCTGAAGCAAAGACTATTCTTTGATATTTAAAAGGATTCTTTCATATTTGTATCTTCTATAGCAACTGTGATCTGCATTGTTATAAGCACCCAGTAATTACAGGAGTCCAACAGAAGCCTGACAATTAAAGCTACTAAAGCAGTCACAGAATACCCTTATCTGACCATCCAACTATTGGCAAATATATAGCTACTAATGTGCAAACAAGCACTTCTTCTTTTCTTCTTTTTGTTTTTCTTCTTTTTGTGCTATGAGATCATTTAGCAAAAATCAAGTTCTATTTTGCACTTACAAATAACTACTCCTACTTGTTCCTTATGCATCATCAGATCATTAAAAATTTCAGCTTTTTTTCTATCCCACTGAGAAACAGTGGGGAAAAGGTAGCACAGGCCAGAAACCACAAGATTCCTAATTTCCCTTTTATGCTTTCCACCTTGTATTACCAAAGAAAAGGCAGCTGGGTCCCTCACACATGCTTTCTCATAAGCAGGTGTTTTCTACAGGAAACTAATAGTGAATGAAGGCAAATTTTGCTGATTTTATGAACTAAAAAAAAAAAAAAAGTTACTAGCTCTCTGTCAAACACAAGATGGTTTGCTGAGTGGGTTTTTTCAAGGATCTGAACTTGGTCCAGTTTCAGAGAGTGCTTCCATTAGCAACCTACAGAACTGAACAGGGGACACACTTGAATCTGCTGATTATCATGAGCCAACACTGCAGGTATGCTGGATAACAGGGCTGGAACCCAAACCCATTCTGTCAAACTAGAGAAGTGGCCAGAAAAATAACAGAACAATTTTTCAGGGGCAAGTGCAACTTTTTGTACTTTGTCAAATCCAGCTGCACACTGACAGCAGAGCAAATAAACTGCTAGAGCACACCTTCCTCAGAGGGGAATCAGGGCTTGTAATAGACCATAAGCTCAATAAAAATTCAAAATGGGATTAAAAAAAACGAAAGAGCCATCATATAAACAGGAATATCTACCACATAAAATAGGAAGCATTCCTGTCCTGTTTAGCAGGAAGGAATAAATAAGTCAAATTTTTGGCATAACCTTTATAAAAAAATACAAAACAATTTGAAGTGTCCAAAGGCAGTAGCAGAAATTACAAGTCTCAAAGAAGGAATTATGTAGAAAGTCTGGATATACTAGGACTATATAGCCAGAGAGGAAACAAAGGCACTTTCACCATCAACATAAGATCTGAAAGAAGTAGCACACTCCTTGGAATAACCTTGTCTCCACTGCACCTTGGCTAGGACATGTAGCAATTCACCTACTAAAACCAAAGTTAGAAGAATATGTATAAGTTATAAGAAGTCTTTCTACAAATACAGTGATGTTGTAAGAGAGGGCTTGTGCACACCTATTGTAGTTTTATTATTTCATGCAGATTTCTAAACAGCTGTGCTAAAAAGAAACAGGTGTAAAATTCAACCTGCTTTGGGGGGCCACACTAGTCAGTATCTCAAGGTCTTTCCAGTCTTATTGTGGTTTGTTATAATTTCTGTGATCATTATCACTTTTTTTTTTAATGAAGCACATATTAAGGGCTTATTCCTTAGAGATCTACCCAAGTCTTTCTTTCAGTAGCAGTTTTAATGGTGCTCATGGCTTTATGCCAGTTATATTGCTGAAAGCTTAGCAGGTGATGTATTTGCTTATAGGCACTGTCATATTTTATCCATCTCAGTATCTATTTAGTAAGTGCTTTAACATTCTAGAGTATGGCAGGTGCTATATGAAACACAGCATTATTTTCCATATTTTATTCCCCTCATTGGCATTCCTACTCTCAGATTAACTGGCAAAAGCACAAATATTCACAGTCATTTTTAAAAAGAAAGTTTGAGTGCTCACTGACAGCCACAGTTAGCTGAGTACTATTAGTAAACAAAACACGACACTGTTTTGTTATGTTCAAAACACTGAGCATAACACTGTTCCTTCCCTATTACAACAAAATTTCTCAGCAGTTTTTTGTACAGATGGAAATATGTTGGTAGACAAACTGCAGGGGCCATTCGGACACCACCTGCTAATTGTGTGGTGGAACAATGCTACCTGGTTTACTTAAAATGCATTATGGTGGCATTTCAATTAGCCCCTTCATCTTGTCTCATGGCAAAGGATAGGCAGGAAAATCCACAGGGATTAGGTTTTTCCATTCATCATTTCACGCTACTCTTGTAGGATTTCTAGGTGTTCTAGGTAAAAAACTGCCACTGAAATTAATGGATTACACCAAAACATCTATGGAAATCATACTGAGCTGACAAGATACTGTTTTCACTCTTTTTCAAACTGCAGTCATACATATTGTGATGTTTTACCTTCCTTTTTTTAAAATCCCTTCATACAGAACTCATCATTTCCATTACTTGGGTTCTTGAAAAACTTCTATTAATTTCTCTTCAATCTCCTTTTAGAGAATAAGGGGACTGAAACTTGAAAGAGTCAATATTTCAACTGATATTACTGAAACATAAAAAAACTTTGGGAAGGTCATCTCCTCCTATCCCAATGCTTTCTTTACTTACATTTCATCTTGGCTGCACTCCTCACCACAGTGAGATTAAACATTAAGCACAACACAAATCTGTATGATGCTTGTGACTTTACTGCTTGAAGGACTTGAAAATAAAATATTTCTCCTTTTCTTAAAGCAACACGGTTTTTAATTAGTAATTTGTTACTCCAACACTTCTAAGCAGATTCACATAGAAATGCAAGGAACATGTTTGAATTTCATTCACAACGTTTTCACTTCTGTCCATCACCGTAAGATATGAACAGTAATGTCTCCTAAATAATTACAGCTGATGTTCACACCCAAGCCATTCAGAAATGATGCTTCACTGTCAATACTATTTTATTTCAGGGCAAAAAAAAGAAGGTAATACAGGTGAACACTGGCAGAAGCTGAGAAAAAAATGAGTTGTTTTTTCTTTATCTATCCTGTGTCATTAGGCAAAAACCTTTTTTTTAATAATGTGCCACTTGAGTAGCAGCTGTCTCCTATTGAAAATTTCTAAAAACCATGGAAAAGTCATGCAAGATGTCAGATCCGTGGTATAGGCCAATGCATTTACTATTTTTATGTGTTTCAAATACTTATAAAGTCATCTGAAGACAAATTTTAGGAACAACTGAAAAATCTAAAAATGCAGTTCCTATGGTGGAATTCTTTTTGCTGCACTGCACATCACAGAGTGCTTCTCCCAGTGAGGAGGACATTTCAGGGTGCACTTCTATATAATCACAGAATCTACTACACTAGGAGCAAAATTACTAATACAGCATCTTACCAATAACAGTAGAGCAGGTCAAGGCAAGACAAAGAATAGGATAATAGGCTCTCTTATAAAGCAGCCTGGAATCAGCTTTCCTCTTTTTTCCATAAAGAAACCAAGTACAGAAAAAATTTTTAAAACACCAAGCATGAAAAATTCCACACAACTATTTAACACACTTTGCAGGACAGTGAGCTCCATGAAAGATTTAATGATAAAAATACATATGTTAGCACACATAATCTTTCCTTGAATGAAGCCAGGTGAGTGGAAACTAACAATGCAAGCAACAGCATCAAAAGCATTTCCAATATGCTCTCCAACATGTTTTTGTCTCTTCTTCTGGTAGACTTACCACTGGTCTTTCCATCAGAAACACAAATAGAGCATGAAGGGTATCCATGGCAAACACACCCAGAAGAGAAAACAATCCCTTTCTCTCCTCCACTCTTATCAGTTCTGTGAAGTAGAATAGTCCTTTCTTAAATTGCATATACCAGTGATAGAAAAGCAGTCACTTGGCAAGCAGATTATTTCTTGACTGCTAAAGCAAACTCCTCAGGAATGTTTTGGGTTTTTTTTATTTTTAACCACAAGAGTTAAGGCTTTCATCTTCCAGAATTATTCTAACTTTTGGAGCAGGACAAGCAACATAACATTATAATCGTGCTTACAATGTTTGAAATCATGAATCTGTTGTTAAAATCCTGTATTTTTCATATGGGAAAAGTTGGATTATCAGCTTTCATCCACTGCAGAGCACGTTTTTTATTTCCTGTAAAGTTTCCTATAAACTGTAAAATTTCAAGGCACTAAATCTTAGGTGCACTTTGTTTAGTTACTGAATTTTACTACAAGTAATTCTTACAGGTTTTTTATGTGTGTATTAAAATATCTTCCTTTCTTGACTATATACAGCAATGAAATAAATAAAGAGTAGATTTACAGATGCAGAAAATGAAAACTACCTACAATAAAAATGTAAAACCATCTGAACTGTTAGTAAATAAACTTTTCTGTAGAACATTTTTGGTGTACTGTATATCAAATTCAGTGGTGAGTGTATAGCATAAAATTTTACTGATATGATCTTAAGATTACTACTTATGACTCACAAGCAACAACAGTTGCCATACAAACTACTGTACAGAAGTGATGGTAAAACTTTCAGACTTTATGACACACGCCATCACCATTCTGCTGACTAAAATCTTAATTACATATGTAATGCTGGCGGCACTTGTTCACAGGTCACACAGGGTCTCAAATCTCCCTGAATTTCCATTTGATAGTCAACCATTCCCTTCTTCCCCTGCCAAGTCTGTCTTGGCATAAGCTTAGACTCTGCTTGGTTTTCACTCTTTCCATTAAAATCATCAGCTCTCTCAGCTCTGCTCAGCATGCCAATGCACAAGGCTTCCAGGGGCTACCAACACAGGGTGAAAATGAAGGTAATTTTAAACTCAAGAAAAATGAAGCTCTGAGCCATACAATTTGCAAACCTTCTGAAACCCCAAAGAAATTAAGACTCACCCTAAATTCTTGTATCAATCTTTAGACTGTGTTTTGATTCCTGGGGTTTCAATCAGACTCATGCTTGACTCTACTGGAATACAAGCTCAAGGACAAACCTGTCCTAGCCAAGTGCTGTCTGATCCATCACACTTCATCATCCCCTTTTCTGGAACTGTAGGCATTGTACAAGCCAGGAAAAATTAGTAAGAACTCACATCCTTATATTATTCCATGGTGCACAACAACTTAAACCATATGATTTGTCTGCAAAGGAAGAGTTTCATGTCAATAGCAAAAGGTGAGAAGGGAGTAACAATCGACACATTTTAACCTAAAATAGATTTTTTTTTTCTTACAACTTCAAATGTAACTGAAACCATTTCCTCTGCACATTAAAATGACATCAACTTGCAAAACAATTGTCCCTGCTTAAAGCACCTACAATAGAGTTTGCAGAAAATGGGAAAAGCTTTTTTCACCTGTGAATACCAGTCCATGACTACAGCGACCTAAACTGAAAAAGACTTTTAACAGATCTACTGCATTTCCCTTTTCAATGATGGATTCCATGGAAAAATGGATACTCACAGATGAAACTTGCCACTTTATGGAATGATGCTACTATTGCACAGACATCTTCTCTTTTGAAAGAAAAAATCATCTTCCTACAATTCTTTGCCATAAGTGATGTACAGATTCTTTTCAGGTTTTTGGCCTCTGCCTGGTAAATTAATGTAAAAATTACATAATGATTTAACAGTTCAAAGTTTTATGCAAAACCTTCTTTTGCCAATTCCCTGAGTAAATTTTAGTACAATAAGGAAAAGAATTGGGAGGGAAAGAAAGGAAGGGGATCTGCCTTCATTTGACAAAACTGTCATAGAAACTTTCTCCTCCTCTTCTCATTTATTGGTATGAATGAACTGCGCAGAGCAGCCACACTGATTTTAGCAGCACTACTGCTACTGAAGAGGTCTAGCCCCCAAAAGACCTACTGATAGATGATGAAGCAGCATTAGCATTGCAGAATAATAACAATTTACATTAAAAGCTGAGGAACTACTTGTTCAATAAAATGTTCATTTCCTTTTTCATGCACTTGTTGGAAAGTGCCAGAGCAGAGCTTAGAACAGTCTTTTACCATCTGAATAGCATCTGTTCACTTAATCAACTCAGTTCTTCCTGCATGGCAGACTTGGCTGCACCAGTATCATCAGTATTGAACACATCTGTAGAAAATGTATCTGTTTAAAAGCATATCAGTTAATGGCTTAATAAAAGTAGTCAGCAAAGCCAAAGGCCTTCTGTTTGTAGAGGAACCTAAATAATCAGGTCCCACAAAAAGCTGTAAGCCACGTGTTCAGAAATTTCTAAGAATCACTTCCCAAATTAAGTCCTCATTCCCTTCAGGATCTCCATCATTCAAATGCATGAAGGCATGGATGTGTGTACAGGAAGGCAGCAGCTGGCAGAGTCATTCAGAAGTCATCTCTAAAGGATAACCACGTTACTGGTTTGCAGAATAACAATTTATGTTTGTTCTGTCAAAAAAAAATCTTTAACAAAAAACAGTTCAAAAAAAATTACAGACTTCACAGGTTTGGGTAATGGATGTGCCTTCAGATGGAAGCAGGAAGATTAGTAACTGCAAAATCATCTTGCCTTCTCTAGCAACTAATCCTGCACTGGCTGTTTCATTTCACTGTGAATAAAAGTATTAAATATCAAAGGCACAAAACTTTTTTTTTCCTTTTAACACTGGAGTTGAAATGTTCAGAGTACACATTAATGTATTTTCAAACCACAGCAAGCTACTTCAAAGCAGACAAGGAATTCTGCCAGGGTAACAAAAACATTCCAGTGCACATGTGTAACAGGTTTGCCCATAGCTGAAAGATGCTGCAGGTACTACCACCACTGAAAAAAAAAAAAAAAAAAAAAAAAGAGAGGTTNAAAAAAAAAAAAAAAAAGGAAACCCTCAGGAATCAGACTCTCTAAATATAAGCATGCAATATACTTGCTTAAGCAAACTATATTGGATATTGCTATTAAATGTATTTGAAGGTTACAGGGCTTCCATAACAAACCCCAAATATCACAGACTTTACCTCTTCTAATAATGTAATTTTAATTGCACATTATATTCATGAAAATAAATCCGATTTTTTGGTTAGTAACACAATTAAGTTTGCAGATAGCTCTTAGAAGCTATTTTACTATGTGAGCTGTCAGCGCTTCCATCAACTATGACATATTACATTAACCTTTCAGACACTGCCCATTCTGATGTAGATTTACAGAGCCATGCTTTTACACTTTACTCCACTATTCTTTATTTACCCCTAAGCATCTTAGGCCTAATTCATCATCAGAATAAGGCAGTAAAACAGCACTGAAAGCAATCATGTTGCAACAGTCACAGCAACCAATTGCTTCAGCCACTATTGATTCCTCCTGACAGCTGGAGCATCTTGAAGTTTGACTGCACGCAGTGGGTCCCAGGAAACAGATCTACTGCACTGGTCTGAATTTCAGACAGCACGAAGTCTGAGGTATCTGTGATTTCTCCTGATGTAATTAGAAGATATGATCCTGCAGCCTCTTTCCTGCCATCTGTCCAGGTATGTTGGGGGATGAACACCTCAGATGGGAAAGGCGAGACCTGCTGGCACCAGAGACTCAAACAATGAGGAGGTGTCTCCTTACTTGCAAACAGCAGACAAGGTGGAACTTAAATAAAAATTGTCTGAATCTGCCTGAGGCAGGCTAAGAATCTGTTCCTCCCTTCATTTACAGCAAATTATTATTATTGTTATTAT
>WAAE01023157.1:3162-32064 GCA_013400495.1 Nicator chloris
CCTGATAATTTCAGCATTCAGGGTTCCAACAGGTTGTAACAAATGCAATTTAGAAATTCTTGCCTGTGATAGACCTGACTCTGCAGGCTGACATACAAATGAAAGCTGGTGTTTCTTATTCACATCGGTGCTGTGGGCTGGGGAAATCTGCAGCCCCAAATCTTGTCATCCAGGGACGAAGTTTACCAAGATTTTTGGACAGTCAAGATTTGAAGCTGTGGCTTAGGATTCCGTATTGACCTGAGTTGTTAGAGGAGTGAGACAATTCAGTTTTAACCTTGCTCTGTTGGAGGTCCTCTGCAAGTCATCAGCACAACACATGGCCCAAGTACCTGAGGTATACATATTAGGTTTTCCACCCCCCAAAGTGCTGTGTTCTTCCAGCAGGACATCCTGAGCATAAGGATACCTGTGCATATTGCTTATCTCCAGTGCTCCCACAGGAGCTCACTGTAAAGGCAATTCCTTTAAAAGCTGAGCTCAAATTGAGGTGAAGTAGGAGAGCAGCTAATGACCTGGGACCCCCCTTTTCTCCTGCCTCTCCTCATCCAGCCATTGTAATCAGCTATACCAGCACTCCTCATGTGCTGTGCATATAGGAAATGTTCAATTGCAAGGTTAAAAGTCAAGCAGGCCCCTGTGTCCACAGTGCATCAGGGCTTTTTCACTGGTTTTGATATCTGATACCTTTTATTCCACAGAATTAAAAGAGATAGAAAAAGGAGCATAGTATTTAAATTATTAACACCTTGATTGAGGTTTTCAAAGGAATATATTCTGAGGCAGGACAAAACCAGGAACTGTATTCACTTTAATCAATTCTAGTGTTCCAGTTAGGAAAACTGTGAGCTTTTTGTTTCTCAGTTGCCTGGAGACATGGAATACTATGTGAGGCTTTTGAAAATTCCCTATAATTCTAATTAAAGGCTTTTATATTTACTCCTGAGGTGACACCTATGTAATATGGTTGTTTGCAGTTATCTTTGGCAGGAAAAGATAGTAGGAAAGCAACCAGAACTGTTCAGTAAGCCCAACAGGCTACCTGGGAGAGGGAGACTGTATGAAACCATCAGCAGCGGCTGCCCAGGAGAAACAAATTCTCCAGTAAGGCTCTGAGGAGCAATTCCCCTGTGGTGTGCTGCCTCATCCTCAGAGCAGGATTAATGGCATTTAGGAAAACCAAATTAGGTGAAGATGAGAAAGAATTTACATTTTGCATTGATTAGGAATTCTGTAGATTGGCATGCTTTTCCCTGTCTTAGGAGAATTTATATATATGTTTTGTGGGAGAAGGACTGTAGCTTTCTAAGAGCTTCTAGAATCTGATAAGACTTCACTTCTGATTGTAGACTTTAATTATTATAAAAATACTATAAGTTATTTATCAATGATCATTATTACTACTGCTCTTTGTTTATAATATTACTGCATATTACAACATATTTATGAATATTATGGTATCATTATACCTTAGGTTTAAAAATATTAAATAGTAATAATACGGACAAAATTAACACCAACATTAACATTAATAATATCCTCCAAGGGTGAAATAAAAATCATATTATCATGAATAAGAAAATGCTTTATGTACAAGAGGGGTGAATCAGAGTCACAAGATTTCTAATGTTGATAAACTTCAAGCCACTTTTTAAAAAATACTATTTTAAGTATACAAAGCTCAAATTGAAATAATTTTATCCGGCATATTATAGCAGATAATGTAAAGATGTTGCCTACAAATTACTGTTGGGAAAGAAATGAGTCTCTGTGATCAGTTCTTGGACATTATTTCTTTAGATCTCTTTTCAAAATCAGAATGTTTTTAAAGAAAGGTATTTTCTTCCTGATTGTGTAAAATTTTGTTTCCATTTTTAATGAAGGCGTCCATGAAAGGAAATTATATATTTTCAATTATTTTTCCATTCAAGGGTTTTTTCAAGGAAATTGCAATTTTGTCCATGAATAATTTTTTTTAAATCATTAATTCCAAAAACATGTGTACTGATCTTCTGTTGTTCCTCTAAATGTCTGTGCATCTACAGTAATTTTTGTCTGAAATTATCAGGCAATTTGGTTAAGTGAATTGAAGTAGTAAAGTCTTCTGTAGTCAGAATTTTGGGAGTAGAGGATAAGTACAAACAAACTCTGCTAAGAAAACATATGGTTATACACAATCCATGTGTGTCACAGCTGATTGCTGCCATTTGTGACTTATTGGCCTGGGTAGGCAGCTCCCTGCTCTGGAAATCCAGCAGAGCACATGGATTTCTGGCAGTTTTTATGGCATGGAAGAAATCTTCCATTTGCATCTTCCTGCTTGGCATAACAATTGCCAAATATCAATGGGTTTAATAAATTAGCTGTTATAACTTTTTGTGTGGTGGGCAAAATGGTAAACTCCTAAGGAATGTGCTCATCCTGGTAAAAATTATGGCTTTGGCACTGAAAAGTTAATGTTTTGATTTTCTATCAAAGGAATATTTTTATCTGACAACTTAAAAGCACTTAAAAATATTTAACTCATTTTTAATGGTAATCAAACATGCACTTAAACAATTTGGGAATGACAGTCTATAACAGGAATTATAAATGCAAAAATTAGGTAAGCATATAAAAATAAATAACTACACTTGTACAAGGTAAAGGAAATAGTTCTCATACTTGCATTTATATCCTTCTAGTATTATCAACACATTGCTTATCTAAGTGTGCTTTGTTTTTTTATCACAGTAAAAAAAATTATTCAGGTAAGGTTATAAGGAAGAGTGTTTTCTATTAGATTTAGCTCTCCTGCATGGCTGAATCAAGATCTGAAATGTTTAGATACCACGTCTCTCCTTTTCACAAACGGTCTAAGATAATAAAACATTATCATATGTAACCTTATTCTGTTGCATGACAATGTTTCATTTATTAAAATATGAATTCTTTGGGATGGTAAAGTTTATATATGCTTTAGTAAATAATGGTAATGGACGTAGCTGTAGAGTGGTTGCAGTTTGGAAAGCATACATATGATAGAAAGTCGTATCTACTACCCAAACTACAGCTTTTAATGTATCAAAATAAGTATATCAACGTAATATTGCTGTTTACTTCCATTTTAATGAGGAAAAACCATAATAATACATGAGAAAAAAGAAGGCTTCACAGGTGTATTAGCAAGTGGGTTTATAAAGAAACAGATGTCATTTTGTTTTCAGCAGGGACTTAGAATAACAAAAATAACTTAAAATTAAGAAATTCATACTCAGGTTCAAAGATTCGTAACCAGTATTCAAATATCTTAAAATATGCCCCTCATCTGTTGGAGATCAGTATCTGCAGTACAAAACATTTTACGGATGGTTTTATGTCACTCTGAATAACTATTTAAACAAGCTATTTAAAAGGAAAACATTCTCTTGTAGCACAACAGCCAGCCAAACACTGTTGAAAAGCACGTGAGAGAAGTTCTTCTCTGCCACACAGTATGTGTAACACCCAATTTATGATAAACCAAAGGGTCAGCATAAAGCGGGGACATAGAATGGGATGAAGCCATTCAACAGCCCAGTGACATACTCATGACTCTCATGCACTTTCAATTCACTAGACACCAGGATAGATGTTTTTCCATTGTATTGATTATTGTTGAACTAACCTATTGCTTTTGCAAATTCATTCACTCTAGTATTAGTCACTACCAGCATTGTGCCTTTTATTCATATGTTAGGTCAGATAGCTCATATTTTTGGAGACATCCTAATATGTCTTCTGCATCTTCTCTGCCTGCCTTAAATCAGAAGCCATCTGGACAAACAGTGGTTCTCTTTAGATGTGAGGATTGTTCAGCTACCTACTCCAGTCATCTTCTTTACATCCTTTACATCCCATGACTTTTCCATCCCCACAAAGAACCTTAAAATTCCTTTCTCCATCTTCACATATTCTACTTCAGGGATAAGTCTAGACAAGATTTGGTATATTTTGCTCTAGCCTAACTATGTATTAGCCATATATGTATGTCCATGTTTAAAAATCAGGTAACGTAAGAATCTTCCATATCTGTGCTGAGATATATCTGATTGTAGCACTTTGTGTGGTGTTGTACATTAGCCTGGCACATGAGGCTAAATTTAAAAAGACTAAATTAGTGTCCAAGCATGAAAACATCATGCAAAGGTAGCATCAAAACCCCAAAAAGTTAGAAGGTGTAAGTTGAAAAGCCATGGGAAATAGTAGAATGAGTTCTTAGCTCTTGTTAAGCCCAGAGCTAGAATTCTTGTATTGGAAGTGAAGTAGAAGAAATTAAACACAGTTGCATTTGTTTGGGCCACTTTTGGAGTACATGCATAATAAATACCAAGTAAATATAAAGGTGTTTTATTTTTATATAAATTTATTCTAAATCTATATATTTAGTGATGCACTTGGTGGTGTTAAGTTTTCCATAGGACTCAGTGATCTCAAAGGTCTTTTCCATACTAAATTATTCTAGGATTTTATAAAGATTTCTTTATAAGCACTCAAGAGCATTTTCAGTCACTGGAAATCAATGACTTTTCAAGGGATGAAAATTAAACACGTGGGAATGTGTGCCATCTGGTGACACACAACATGACACTTTGTAAGACACGTTGAAACTGATCCTTTAAAAGGTTTGTTGATATTTTTAAGCCCTGCAGTTCTTTTATTTTCATTGTCAAGATGAAGTCATGGTAGTAACCTGCAGATCTTCACTGCTTACTTAACTAGGCAGCAACACATAATTCAGGCACAAGAAAATTATTGTCTCTCCCTACCTTTCAGCAAAGAGAGAACCATTCAGCACTGTAATGCCCCACAACATAAAAATATCACTACATTGGTAAAAAATACTAAAATATACTTTCTGTATCTTTTTGTCTGTTTTTTTAGTCATTCTATCAATTCCAAATAGGAAGTTAATTGTATTGTGAATTACTACAGAAGGCATGCAACCAAGAAAAGTTTCAACTCCATAATAAAATATGAGAGCATGGACATATTCTTACAAGTTAGGAGGATGCTGAGAACAGAAAGATTTTCTCTTTGAAGCATTAATTTTTCAGCACACCTATGTGAAGCAATCACCAGTGATCTTGAATCTGCTTTCCAGTTCTTCAACAAACCACTTTGTTTGTGAATCTAGAACGTGTAAAGTCCTTACTGAATGTGATCAGACCTACAGTACTGGGTTGATAAACTGCATACTTGTGCATCTGTGCTCATGCAAGTTCTTCTTTTGACCTTGGCCAGAGTTATATTGCTAAATAGGCTATAATCAGAAGTTAAACCCAGCTGCACCCAATCCTTCTGACCTCTGGGGACCAGATGGAATGCAAGGGGGGTTATTTTCTGCTGAATTCCTATACCCTTAATGCAGCACATTCCTACTTGCTCAATATAATCTGAAAAAGCCTGAACCTCAGTTCTGCTTTTTCCACATTAGTATCCTTGTCATCAGGCTCTGC
The DNA here is from genome assembly GCA_013400495.1 of Nicator chloris. Classification (NCBI taxonomy): domain Eukaryota; kingdom Metazoa; phylum Chordata; class Aves; order Passeriformes; family Pycnonotidae; genus Nicator; species Nicator chloris. The sequence goes on from WAAE01023157.1 coordinate 8,640, forward strand.
AATTATCCATTTTATGCTCATTGGGTGTGCCTACAGGGTCTTTGCAGACTGTGACACAACGAACCTTGGTTGTTAAACCACCTGGTGTGTATGTGCCCACATTCTTACTGCTCAAAGCTAATATTTCCCACAGAAGGCTGACTTCAGCCATGGTCTCTGAGGACCCAGAAGAAAACTAGCCTCTATTAGGAGAGAAATAATTCACTCCAGAGAAAGGACCACAAATAGCACGATATAAACACAGGAAACTGACCAGGAAACTAGGACTTCTGCAGCAAAACAGATATAAAAGTGATATGACAGAGGAGAGCCATTTAGTGGATTTTTACATGAATGAACACCTTCAACAAGTAAGAATGTGAGGAGCTCCTCAAATTTCCCTAGTTCTTTGTTCATACCAATCATCTTATGTTTAGGGGCAAGTCTTTTCCTCAAAAGGGGAAAAACAGCAAAAGCAAACCTAAATCTCAACAATCAGTCATTAGATTGATGTACATTACGGGGTAGCATTTTGTTTTTCTCTGCAACACATAGCCCAGGATTTGCACACTTAGTTCTTGAGATGATTTTAAATGGTATGTCCATTGCGTAGAAAGGCACTTGCCTGATGAGGTATGAGCATTTTTAAACGGAAAGACAGAAGCTGTAATACTCAGTGATGCAAAAGAATTTGTGTGGACTTTGCCCGAGGCAAAATCTTTGACCTAGATTTGTTGCCTTTGGTTTTTAGACAAATATTATTTTAATATTCATAATCTCTTGCGTGCTGAGCTTTTAGCTTGGGACAGTATCACCTATAAATAACTTAAAATAAATAAGCACAACTAGATAGGAATAACTGGTCAAAATGGAAATGAGATATGTTTGAACTGCAGAAGTAAACAAAATGAGGAACCTACCTAGTAGTTCTGCTTAAGAAATTTAATAGCTTCAAATGACTGATGCCATGACAGAACTGAGCTGACAATTTTATGTCAGGGAGATATTAGTCTGTCTTAAATTATTCCAGACTAATAAGCACATTAATATCATGTTGCTCTTCTATCTATGTCTACAGGTTAACAGAAAAAGGAAAGGAAAAAAAATTAAAGGTGAAGGCAAAATACTCACAGGAGTAGTTCCATTTGGCTGTAAGAACATTGTTTCCTGTCTCTTTTTACTTTAGAAAATAATTCCTATTATCAGTAATTTAGAAGGCAGCCTCTTGTTTATTCCATTGGCACCATACCTTTGTAGCTTTGAGGTCAAAGAAGCAAACAGCTGTGGCAAATGAATCCAAGCAACTAGTCTGGTAGCTCCTCATGGGGAAGAAATGGATTGTGGCAAGGCATCTGTAGAATTTCCCTAAGGCCATCGCTATACAGTAGCCTAAAAATGACATACAGTCTTGCAGTGTTCAAGTGATCACTTAGATTAGGTTAACAGAAAGATCGTTCTTTCAACAAACGGCATCCAAAGAGTATAGGTGCTTCAGCAGAAACACACGTAATTTCTGCATTTCCTTGCCCCCACAGAGGGGAGAGAAAACCTTTTAGCACTCTTAAAAGTGAGAGACGAGCAGCACTGTGTAGAGCCGAGCGCTGCAGAGATGGGGCAATGTGTGAACCATCCCTCCCTGAGCAGCGCGGCCAGAGCTCCCACCCCCACCACTGTGGGGCTGAGCAGGCTGCCAGCCCTGCTGCTCCTTTGGAAAGGTGGTGGGTTTATGATGCAAATGAAGGTCGACAGAAAACCACTGCACCAATCTCCTCCTGATCACCTGCATCACTTTTTCTCCTCTGAGACCTGGGGTCTCCTTGATGGAAAATGTATTCACTTTTTCTATGGCTTCACTTTGTGACTGTGACGAGGCATTTGCTTTTCTGCAGACACCTTCTGTCTGAGTCAGTATAGCCCAAGGAGACTGGAGTCAAAGAAAAAGAGGATTGACTGCATATTTCCACCAAGGCCCCAGGACTGCTGAGGTATAATAACTGCAGAATTACTCAGCTTGTTCAGTCAGGAGTGTTCTCCTTTCTTTCCCCAAAATAAATCTCCATGTGTTTGGGGGCGCTGGAATCGGCCCTAAGCAGAAAACCCCAATTATCATCCAGATTGAAGGGCACAATTGAGGTCTGTGCCCTTGCTGTGGTTTATCGTATTCACCCCATAGAAACACAATACCTTCTCTTTTTTTGACAGGAGTGCTTTGCTGTGTCTGCAAGAAGCATTGCCATCAGCAGGAGCCACAACCCTGTGCTGCCTGGCAAGGCTATGCAAAGCAACACCCAGTACTGGCAGGGCACTCAGCAGAGGTTTTACCAGTCTGAAAAGGGCTTTTGGTGCTGATCCCTCAGTAAATGAAGCTTCTTTTACATCAGAAGAATCTTGGAATAATAACCATACAGCGTATTTTGACATCATAACATTCTTGAAGAAATGCCCCTACAGTGGACACCCATACAACTGAGATCAGCCTCTGGTACTAATCTCTCACATTAGCATAAATGATAGCTGAAATGTAGTAAATTTAATCTTTAAGAAAGCAGACAATAGACTGTGTAGTGTTCTAAAAAACATAAATGCCCCAGATGTATTCATATTAACTTGCTCATTGACAACTAGAGCTTTTTTGTTAATTAACAGTGTATCTTTTCAGCAATTTTCTGTAACAAACTAAAGAAAAATTATTCTTGAACTTCATCTAAAATGTAAACATTGGAAATTGAAAAAAAAACCCCTATACACAGAAAATGGGTGAGGAAAAATATCAGGACTATCTTTAGCTGATAGTTTGAAAGTCATATTGAATACTTTGCCTAAATAACAATAATGTGCTGTCCTGGGAGCACATAAAAAGCACATGCTAAATGGAGCAATGTGCATATTTTTTCATGCAGTTCTAAGAGGATTGACTATGTGGCAGGAGGAGGAAACACTAGAAGAGCTTCAGCTGAGAAAGGAACTACTGGTAATTATCTTGTATTGTCACCAAAACCCATATGTAAATATCCAGTAATGAGCTTATAGATCCTGAGGTTAGAAAACTGTTCAGCATTTGAAAGTGAGTGTAAAAGAGATCTAATCTTGTGTTCAGCTATTCCAGAGCCAATTCCATTAAAATAACTAGATCTATTTGAACATGTATTATCAAAATTATGAAAGATTTGTTGAAGTCATAGGATTGCTGTTTTCTTAACGAGCATAATTAGCACTAGAAGCAAATAGAATTGCAGGAGTCTCCATCATGACTGAACAATTAGGTCTGCTTCTGGTATCTAAAACTGAACCAGGATTTTTGCACATTTTTGTACTAACTGGATGAAATTATGAGGTCTTGGTAAGCAATTTAGCCTAGTTTATTTCTTTTTTTCCTTACATTTTTATATCAGTATATGAATATTTAGCTCTAATGTAAAGCAAGAGGTATTTCTGTTTCCTATATAACATACAATAAATCAGTTAGCATATTATAGATATAAGCTCAAATCTTGATTTAAATTAATCTTTTTTAATTTGATTAAAGAAGCTTTCTCTAGAGACAAACATAAATCTTACCTGACAATGTCCTTCCTGAGCTAGTGATTGTTAGAAATGTGTCAAGAAAGAATTATTTTTGCCCATAAGAATTCACTTTTGTCCATAAGGAATCTCATCTTTTAATACTTTTAGGTTGACACTAATATTTGGGTTAGATGCCAGAATCAACAAAATAGATTTTCTCCTTCAGCAGGGCCAAAAGCTTGACAGCCTGCCAGTGGCTTGGGAGTAAAGCAGGTCAGGTATGCTCTGATGGAATAGACTTTGGTGTTTGAAATGCTACTCTGCTGAACACAGCATATTTCATTTAAAATACCTCATATTTTAATTTTCACTCTATTCAAGATTAGTTCCAAGGGACGCCCATCTCTGATTTGGCAGGTCCATCCCAAGGCAGACTTCTGCAGCTGGCTGCTGAGTGGAAGCAGAGAAGTCCACAGTAATGATCATTTTACCAGCCTCCAGGTTCTGATAGCTTTTAGTTAACTGGCAGGCTCATTTATTTTTTGGCTTTTATATTGGGTTAAGGCTCAAACCACATAGGTACATGGCCACATAGTGAGCTAGAAGTGCTTACTCTCTTTAACTCACTTTTTACCACTGAACTCAAGCTCTGATTAAACAGAGGTCACTTTGAGATGTATAGAGGACAGCACAAACAATCAAAATTCTCCAGCTGAAAAGAACAACAGAGACGGAGAATAGAATGAAAGATGACAAGGAAAATAAAATAACAGAAAGGAAGAATAAGACATTTTAAGAATTCTTAAGCAATAATACCATGACTGACAGTAAAATAAATATTATTCTTTAGTTGGGGAGTAGTGCATGGAAAGTAGAAAAAGGTAGATTTTTTGGTGTGTTTTCACTTGATGGATTACCTTCTGTCAAATTCAGTGTAAACCCAAAATTCTGCAGGTTTTTTATGATTTGTGGAGTTCAAGTCTCTACAGTTTCTTCTGAGTATGGTTGCTAGGCATGGCTATATTTGCAAATTCTGATTTATACTGCAGTGGGTCTCCAGGAGGAAACAAAGCAAAGTCCTCAAACAGTTAACAATTACTTTATTTCTTTCCTTTTATGTACCAAAGAAAGCTTAAAAAAAGTCAAGCCCTACAGGCAGTAGGACCTTCAACATAAAGTGCTGCCTTGTGCAGGATGAGGAGAGCCAGAAACAGGCACTGAGAAGGCACAAACTGCCCCTATTCATATGAAACCAGGCTCTGCTAGACTAAATGCTAGCACTGTTAACTCTTTCATCACTAAGGGGAGACATCAGGAAAAGCAGGCTGACCTACATGCTCTCTTATCCAAATGGACATCACTCAAACAGGCCTGGGTGTTTGAAGAAAAAAAAGGTCATGTGTTCTCTCAGGGGTCTTTGTTTTACCTGGGTCACTGGCTCCATCCTCAGCAGCACTCTAATATAGGGTGAAGTATTCAGTGTCCAATCTGTTTTAACCTGGGGAAGCTAAGAAACCACTATAATTACAGAATTCTATCCCCAAAGACAGAAGTCAAGCTTATCCACATCTGAGCAGAATTCTGTCCTTTTCTTACACCTTTTTTCTTCCTCTTCTATTGTCAAAAGCCAAAGGCAAGTCTTCCTCCATATGAAGCAAGGATGTCTTAAGGAGGAGTTGGTAGTTTAAGAGATTGGCTACCCTGGAAAGCCTTTGCAAAAGCAGTGCCATGCAAACCTCTCAAAACGAGTCCCAGCTTTTGACAGACTTGTCACCAAACAATCATGGACCACCAGGAGGCTGGATGCAGATGCACTGCCTTGCCTGTGGGGGATCCCTGTCCCTTCACCTTCCAGATGCAGCTTCCAGCAGTGCTGTCTGCACACAGGCATGTCTTGTATCATAGACAGGTCAACAACTAATGTAACCTCCAGCTTAATCATACAAGCCTTAACTTAAGGCTCATGAATGATACCTGTTAAAGGAAGCCCTAAATGAGAAATAGTTTACTCAGAGGTCACACAGGCATCTAACAATCTAGATGGATTTTTTATAGACAAAAAAGGCTACACTGAGAATCACGATATGAAATAAAGATACCTGAGCCAGTTTTTTGTAGAAACCTCCCATGTTTTGGCAAGGAGAGACCGTTGTTGTCTGTTGTATCATGATTTGCAGATAGGCAAGCCAGTTTTAAGTCAGAAATACATACTGTAGTGTGGATACTCTGGCCACAGGTCTTGTACAGACTGATATTTTTATTTCTGCTAGGTTAGAGAAAGATAGACTGCAGCTTCCTTATTTGTGAATACTTTCCATAGGGAGAAGGACTGTTCACCTTTAAGTCTTCCAGTGGATAGATTGTGAAAAATGAATGAGACTGACTTATATGCTCAATTTAAAATAATTGATCTTCAGAAAAACAAAAGGATTTTCCTTTGCTCAGGGGAGAGTTAGCAAATGGAATAAGACACTGAAAAGACTGATAAGAACAGTCAGTAGAAATTGCTTCAAAATAGAGAGAAAAGAATTTAAGAAAAAATATGAAGTATAACTTCTGGCTACAATTACAGATAGGGTGTCTTCTTTCTTAAGCTTTTGTGTTCCCTATACAACACTAAAACCACTAAATAGATTCATCTAGCACACACATGTATATTAAATCAAATTGGAAGCACATTTTAGGGAAGAATTAATTCTCTGGTATAATAGCTAAGAGGCCAAAATCTAATTGTTTACTTAACTATTTGTATTGTCTTCAGTACGGACTATCACATGCATATCCAGCTACTATTAGACCATTTTATTCCAGATTGTATGTATTCTGGAGTCCCTAGTGACAATTATGAAATTCAACCACAAGCTATTGTTGAACTGTAGGTATCTCCCATCTCTTAAAAAGTTTACGCTGGTAAGACCATAATTATTTAAAAAAAAATCATGTTACCATCCCAGACTGCGAAATTATTCAAATCTTCTCTCTTCAAGATCAAGTTAGTCATGACCACATTTCTAATTAGTATTTTGGTTTCCTTTCTCAAAGAACAATGGGCTAAATTCTCTGTGGGTATAAACAAAGATGTAAGTCTGATGTAAGCTAATGATGGAATTTCTCTAACTAGACAAAAGAATGAGTGCTTATGGAATTTTTGCATTTTGTTTAGGAAAAAAGCCCACTTTTGTGATCACAGAAAAAGAAAGGATAAAATATAAATGATAATATATATATACTAAAAAGTAAAAGAAAAGCTTTTCCTTTAGCTAAAAATTACCTACTACCTTGGGTAATAATGCTGCCACTAGCACCTTTACTAAATACACTAAACTGAGAATCCTGTAACTCTGACAAGCCTGATTTCTACTTGAAGAAAAATCCCACAAACATGTTAGTCAGGATAATATCTTCTGCTTTTCAGTAATAAGAATCTGTGGTGCACAACACATACACAAATCTTTGACCTCTTCCTTGAAAGAGGCCGGGACATCCAGGAGTGTGGATTCTGGCACTCCAGGTAACACTACACAGGGAATGTGTCAGCAGTAGAAACTGAACACTGGTTTTCTGTGTTGTCATTTTGAAAACGCCAGGGGGTCTTTGTCACAGCTTTTACTGCCTGAAACCCAAAAACTGAACCAGTCGAACTATATCACAGTGAAAGCAAGTAGCCTGGATTTTAGGGGTTAAATGCAGTGCATGATTAAACACAGCTCTCCTGACTGGTGAACCTTTAGCTCTCAACATGAGTCAGTGTTTCCGTAGCAGAGATGCCTGGGTGCCCCAGAGTATCTCAGTCTGTGTCTTTTTCACAGTTTCTTATTCATTACAAAACATACCCTTTTGAAAATTTGACATCTGCCAAGGATAGGTGTTAAATGACTCAATCAAATACAAAACAGTAGTGAAAAAATACAGTTCCTGAAGGCTGACATAGTACATGTAGGATACCATTAAGTTTTAATGATTTATATCATCTGCTCACATTGATTTCAGCTGGGCTTTTCATGGAAAAAGAAAAAAGGAAGAAAGTTGTAACTCCTCCTAATCACACTTCCCAGTGATATGAGGAAAGGAGGATTGTTTCAGCATGCAGACACAAGAAGTCAGGACATAGCAGATCCACTTCAAGGTCCCTGTTTGCCTTTGCAATTTGGGCAAATTATTAGGTCTAGGTTCTTAAGGAACTAAGGTGAGTCAGCTTTCTGCAGGCAGTTTATTGCTAATAGGTTCTCCCTCTGTAATAACACCGGCATGTCTATTACTACAGCAGGTCTGCCTTTCTGATGGCATGTTGAACCACCAAATTTCAAGTCTCACCTATAAATTAAGCAGAACAGGGGTTTGAATCTTGCTCTTCCATCCTAGAAATAACAGAACCTAAATTTTTGATTCATCAGAACATGCACAAACATATACATGTTGATGCGACTGTGCTAAGCCTGTATCCACTGACAACCTGCAACCTTAGATGTGCTCTCCATGCACAGAAAAGACAGAGCCCAGCTAAGGAGACAGACTAATTTTGAGCAGGTTTTGCCTGCAGTCTTAGTTCCAGCACAGTAACAAGGGGATGATTTAAGTGGTTTTGGAGTTCTGCTAATGCCACCTGGCAAAAAAAGCCCAGAAACAGATCACTGATGTATCTGAGCACATCAACAGCAGTTAGGCACCCACGAGGCAAGTTGCATATTATTTACACTGTGTCTAAGACAATGGCTCACAGACACTAGAGAGGTTTTGAATAGTCTTGTTGTTTAATGAATTTGGGTAAGCTACTCAGAATTTCAATAGCAATTCACATTTCATAGAATCTAGTTTGCTTCTGAGTGCCATGAGCACAATAGAACAGTCTCACCATGGAGCCTAACATGGCACAATTTCTTGTGAAGTGATGTAGGACAACATGCTTGGAAATCTCTGCAGTGTCTTTAGGAGCCATTCCCAGAGCTGCTGGAGCAGCAGCTGTGGAAGCTTACATCATGGCCTCAGTGACAGAACAGGAGCTGAGCAAGTCACTAACATCATTTAAATGCAGGATTTATTTAAGGTTGAATGTAGGAATTTATCTTGGAAGTGGTAAAATAAGAGATCTCTTCTGAGAGATATTACTCAGTAATTTACCATTTGTACTTTGGCCTACACAATTATATTTTTATACAGGTCATGAAACGTTTTCATTGGAGATACTGAAATACATACTAGCATTTTGTAGTTTTTAATTTCTCAATGGAACCAGGGCTGGAACAATTAGTGCTAATGTATTAAAGGCTTACATACCTGAAAGGTGTAAGGTTTTCCTACCTTACAATCTGATTTTCCATTTCATCACTCTTCTATGATGATTACCGTGCTCTGCAAGTTTCTCTAGTTTAGGTAAAAAAATTAAATCTTTGGAATAAGCAAATCTTCAGTCATCAAATGCCCTCTTGTTAATAGACAAATGTCTGACTGAACTGGATCCAAACCAGACATAAGCAGATTATTAATTAGTAGAATAATAAAGAATTATTATTTAATATTGAAGAATATTAAAAAAAATTAAGAAAAGCAAACACAAGAAAATTTCAAGAGTTCAGAGCATCCACCCCAAAAGCTGGAAGAAATGCAATGCAGTACAGCATCTTTAACATAAGGAATCATTTATCATGACACTTGAACGGCTGCGACAATACAAATTGCTAATGTGGTATTAGTTTAACCAATTTAGAGAACAAATTAGAACAAAAGGGTGTCTTGCACGTCAAATTGCTACAGTTATCCATGGCAAGGCAGAGAAATAGCTGTGAAAAATGCTCTTTCAGCAGCAGAAAAGACAAGGTTACACAGGGTACAAAGAAGCCCCATTGAATACAATACTGGAGAATGCCACACAAGCAGAGAGATGTATTTACAAACACAGCATTACTGATCTTCAGATCCTATCTTCTCCAATAACTTATTACATCTTTTTGTGTGGGGATCGTGGTTTTTTTGCTGGATATGGCTTTGTTGTTGTTGCTGGGATTCTTGTTGGTTTAGTCTGGTTTTGCTTTTTTTGTTTGTTTGTTTGTTTGGCTTGGTTGGTAATTTTTCCAGGATTATCATACACGTATTGTGGAAATGTTTAAATGCAGAAGCAAACTGCACCTCTCTGGGACATGGAACATCTAACCTGTGAGCTAGTGACAGTCCTTAGCAGAGCTGACACATGCCCAGTGCTGAGTGGAAAGCTGGAAGCACCTTATATCCAAAGCAATGGGGACATTTCGTGTCCTGGTGCAATCTTGCACCTAAAATAGCAAAATGTGAGCATTTAATATTTCCAAGTAAGTTCTCTATATTTTTCATTTGTTTCTTTTAAAGTTCTTCCTACCATTCTGCTGTTCTTTTCCAAGATCCTTGAGCCCCTGTTGTAACAGAAAAGGCAGCCAAGGGAAACAATGCTGTCAGCAAGGAGCAAAAAGGGAGTCTTATTCCCATTCTTTATAAATATTGGCACATCAAAAAGAATAGTAAAAATCAAAATGCAGAGATGGGAATATGTATTTGAGGAAACATAGGCACCAAAGTGAGGAAGATTTTGTTTTCATCTTTTCTCTTTAAGCCCTTTCATACTTTATTGAATGTAACCAAGCAAAGCCAGGTCAATGAAAGGTTTTGTAAGGAAGGGATAGTTCCCATCTTCAGAAGTGATTGAGCATGTTAAACAGGATTTTAAAAACTTAGGTAATTTTCCAAGTTCTACAAAGAAATAAATGCCTATGGTTAAAGCAGACTGCCTTGCTAGGGCCCAGTATCTGATTCAAAAGTCAGAAGAAGAACTCACGTGCATATATGTTTCGATTTATATTCATATTAATTAATTTCAACTTTTTTTTCAGTTGAAATTATTATAGCTTAAAATGGTAAAGAAAAAGAATACTGTTTGCCTAAGCAGATACCAAGATTAGACACATTAAGTCTGGAGTTTAGAAACAAAAAATAGAGTCCTTTCCAGTTCTTTAACATATATAGAGGCAGGCATCTTGAGGGAGGTAAGACTACATCAATTACATTCACTGTTAATTTTGAAGCATGAATGCACGAGATTTTTCTTCTGTTCTATACAGCTGCATTATTTATTTAATTAGTATTAAAATACAAGCTATCTATAAAAAATTCAGTTCCTCAGCATGTGTCTACACTTCAGCCTGCTGCCCAGTGTAAATAGGAGCCGGCTTGCCTGCCAAGAACAGAATGCCTGCTTCAGCCAAGAGTGGGCAAATAAGCTCTGCTGGTAAGGATAGGCACTTTCCAGTCTCCAACCTGGCTTGCTTATAACAACTTTGGATTTTACTATATCATACTGTTGCTGGCAGTGTTGACATACCCTCATTTTAACAACTCTGCAGACAGCAAGAAGCCATCAGCAAAACACACAGTGGCTCTCAAAACCAGCTTCAGAGCTGTGAGCTGCTAGTGAATAGCAGTCTCTGTGAGAGCAGCATGATTCTGAACCAGCATACAGAGCCTCTGTGATTAATATTCATGCTACATATCCCAGAACAAATAGGAGATGCCAGTCTGATTCAAAGCTCTCTGAAATTGATGGAAACCTCTCCATTGACTACCATGGGCTCTGGGTCAAGCCCCAAGTGTTCAAGTGTGTTTATACCTTTTAAAAAAGAAGGAATTCACTCTCCACATGTTTCAGTCCCTCACATTTATTGTCAGCAAACCTCTGGCAAAAAAATGCCTTTCTCTGCAATGAGATTCTCACTGAAGCCAGTAGGAGCTATATATACAGAGATGGAGGACATAAACGGAATGTAAAATCAACAGTGTGCTGGAAAGAATCTTGATTTTGAACCCCATGAGACAAAATTCAGTGATAAAGTGAGTGTTTCTTTGTAAGAAGTATAAAATAAGTCAAGATTTTGCATACCTGCAGGTTAAGAAGAAGATTTTCAATGAGGCACATTGAACCTTCATAATATAACATCAAAAAAGCCCACTCCTATAAATCTAATACCATTATAACCATCTTCCTTAAACACTGTAATTATATCCTCCAAGTGTACGTATCCAAATGTTAATTAAATATGGTCAACTAAATTACAATATGCAAAGATTTTTTACTTATTAAAGGAATTTAATACTACCCATAGGTGTCTCTGTTAAATGCATATTGACAATCAAGTTAAAGAATAAAACCTCATTTATTTTTATGCTACTTTATAAATTTTCTGAAGCCCAAGTCCTCTCAAAATAGTGTACAGTAATTGGATTAAAACTACTTTCAAATACTTTCCACCACATCTTTTACATGAAAACACCTTGCAAAGCCCACAATGTCTATATAATCGTTTTACAGTGATTATCAAAAAAAATACTACAGAATTAAAAAAAAGTGGATTGATATGGATCTTCCTCCTCAACCAATGAAATCCTAGCACCATAGAAAATCTCATGATTTAAAACTGAGCGCTGGCTCTCCTTCTCTCTCTCTTTCCTTTTAATAACCAAACAAGTTATTTTCCAAAGCATGACTGTTAATACAGATTGGTTTCAAGAGTAATTTCTACCAGTGATTTTTTTTTCCTGCATTTTGCTCCAACAAGAAAAATATGAAGTAAAAAAAAAGGAAAAAGATACAGGAAATAAAGTCCTAAGGTCAATTAACAGTGAGTCCCCACGGAAGCAAAAGTCGACATTTCGCGACGGATGGTACTGAATGGGGAGAGCTCCAGCTCTGTGGTGTACTCGTTGTCATTGTCATCACTCGTCACTGTGGAAGACTTCTGGATGCATTCATCACAGCAGCAACAGCAACACTCCATAAAGGCCCGGCTGAAAGGTTTACAGAGACAGAACAGGAGAACTGGGGTAACACAGGACTTAAAGAACAAAAGGAACTGACTAATGAGATGGAGGAGGTCCATAGTCTGTCGAGAGACTCCTGTGGACATGTAGGCAGTAACAATGTTGCAAATGTTTTCAGGAATGATGCAAAATCCATACAAAATGGTCAACGCCACCACTGTGCAGTTCATCTGACTTTCCAGCTGAATCTGCCGCTTGTTCCCCCTCGTGCAGGCTTTTTCTGCCCTCCTGATTTTCCTCGCTGTCACCAGGGAGCAGGTAATAGTGAACAGGGTAGGCAAACAAAAATAGCAGCCGAAGTACCACCAGAGCCGTGCGCCATCGTAGGTGAGAGCCAGCACGTAGATGGTGTCGGGCAGCGCCGTGGAGATCTTCACCACGCAGCGCTCGCCCGGGGGGCTGCCGCCGTACTCGGGGTCGTCCCTGGCCAGCTGGCGCAGCACCACCTCGGGCAGGGCCAGCAGCAGCGCGCCCACCCAGATGACGGCCAGCTTGGCCGTCGTTGAGGCGCAGTTCTCGATCATCTCGTAGTACATCTGCACGTTGGTGGCGGCACGAAAGCGGTCAATGCAGAGAGCACACAGGGTGAACGTGGTGACTCCCAGAGAGGCCACCTGGGAAGGAGGAGAGGCAACACGGGTTAATACGGGTGCTGTCTGGGGCAGGAAAAAAAAAGTGGGGGAGAAAAGGGAAACAAAAAAGCAAAAAAAAAATGGGGGGAGGAAGAGAAGCAGTTGAGCACCATGGTGCTGAACACCATCAAAAGAAGCATCACAGACAGCACTTAGCTTCCAGTGTTTGCTGAGCTACCAGCCAGCATGCATTCCAAAAAGAGTACATGCTTCTGGTTTTTTGCCTACAAATTCTTCCAGCTTGGTGTCAACCTCTCCTGGAGATCCAAGCAAGCATCTCTGCAGTACTGAGTGGAAAAAAATATATAGAGGAAAGGAATCAAATTTAAAACTAAAATGCTTCCTCGCCCACCTTTTTCTAAGGAGTGGTTTTCATAAAGATTGCTTCCACCACAGAGGTTGGAATTTTAAGTCAAAATGGGAGAGATAGGAAAACCTTCCTTCAGCAGAAGTTATGACCACGTAACAAGTTCATCATGCATGCAGGGGATCAAAACATTCAGCCTTCCATATCTGCAAAACTTAGAAACTCTGGGGATGAGGCATCTACTGAATTGAGAAGGATCCAACAACTGTTCTTGTGGACTTAGGCTTTTACATGAAATTTTGATGGGATGTAGGCACATAAAGTCATCCCCTAACCATGAGTTCAAAGAAACTGTATTTGAAATCCTCAGACTTCCAGAGCCTGTGTAAAACTAATCTTCACCACACTAGTTAGGCTCCATATAACCAATAGTCAATATTTCATTTAGAAAAAATTCAAGGAAAACCCAGGGTTAATTTCATAGGAAACATTCTATGGGAGAGTGTACTGTAGGCAGGAGAAAGGGAAGAAGTTTCATTTTTTAAATGATTCAAAGATGGATTGGAGAGAGCTGTCAATTATATACTGTGAGGAAAAAATACAGAGCAGTGCTTATGTTCTCTAGCTTTAATAATCATTATTCTATGCATGAACAGAAATCTTGTGCTGTCATGAGACATCATTTCCTATCATTTTATCCTGTTTATAATTAAATTTCCAGAAGAAATTTGCAAGAAGACTATATACATGTTGGCCTAATTCTATTAACAATAAATTCAACTTCAGTTCAAATTTAAAGCAGAACGCCCATTAACTTCAATTGGAGAAAGATCAAGTGCCCTGTTGAATTTTAATTCACTTATTTTCTTGGGTTTGCATGCGTTATGCTGAAAATGTGTTGATGCAGAAGGAAAAAAAAAGTTAAATAATACTGCTAATAAATGTAAAGAATTATTACTTTTATAATGAATGAACCATATCTGTGCAATTAACTGGGAAATCTAAAGTAATATCCCCAAAATCACTATAATTTTGCTTATCAGAATTTGAATGTGAAATGCTATATTTAAATTTCATATAGGCCGACCTTAAGAAACACTTTCTGATCTCCACCATAATATTGAAATAATATTGAAATAATACTGTTTATGCATCTCTGAAAGAAGTTCTGCAAAGACAAATAGCACAATTATGCACAATTATATACATGTATCATTAATCTCAGCCTTCAGTATTTAATGGCCCTATCCGATTGCTAAAATTCACTGAAAAATATTAGGCACCTGGGATTAGAACTGTAACATGTTGGCTTGGTTGGAGAATTCTTTGAAGCAGATTCTTAAAAGATGGAATAAGTAAGATGCAATCTCTTACTAATTAACTTCCAGAAATATTTAATAATGACGAGGCACTGCTGTAAACATTTTTAATAGACAACCATTGATTTGGAAGTTAATTTGTCTGACAAGATTCAAAGAAAGCTTGGTAAATACAGCAAAGAATAAAAATATTTAAAGAAAAATAGTTACAGAGAAATCTTAATGAACAGTGATAAACTTCGCTAATGAAATATGATTTTCCTGTACCACAGCTCAGAGGCAGATTTTTTTAAGTCAAGATTAGCATCTTTGTTTCCAAAACATTTAAATGTGTGTGCAGTCTTCAAATCTCTTAGTGAAAGCAAAACCTTTAGCCTTAACATGCAACAAGAATAACAAAAGGGTCAGGACTCAGCTTGCTATGATTGTAAGAGACAGGGAAATCACTGAGATCTGGAAATTAAATAAAAATCAGCAAAACAGAAGAAAACCTGAGTCTCTGTACATTAAGATGTTCCCTTTCAGCTCTGGCGTGAGCCTCCCCCCGCCCCAACGCAGACACTTGTACTGCTTCAGCATTTCATTGCAAACAGACTGTTACACAGTGGCCGAGACATTAAAACTCTGCAGCTGGTAGGGCTGGACTAATGAAAGAAGACATGTCTGCCACGAACAAACATAACCTACGGGGTTCCTGTCACATTCATTGACCAACAACTTGGAGGCTTAAAACAGGGAAATAGAGCAAGAGGAAGCAACTATGAATACTGGAAAGCGCCTTGGAAAACCCTCTCGTGGATTTACTGATGAAATGGGCTAAACAATGCCGGTGTTTCCCTGGAACAAGAAACAGTTTCCTATTTTCTGTAGTTCAGCAGAGTTAGTGATGCCATGGAAAAGCTCACAAAAACCAAAAAAAAAACCCCAAAAAACTCCTAAAGCAGATGATCATGGACTCACTCCAGCTGACTTTCTTAACTGCAGTAGAGCAATTCAACAGCTGGATTGCTTACTCCACACAGCAGACTATGAGTAACAGCCAGAGAAACCAATGGGTGATGCTCAAAACCTATGGGTGTGAACTGGGATATGCATTCTGCATGTTCACACAATTTCCATTTAGGTGTGTTTCTTCCTACCAGTCATACTAATAATTAGAGTTAAGCTGAATGTGTGAAAAAATTCAGAGAAGTTTTCTTTTCTAGTGTTATATTGCCTTGAAATCACTACAGAATTAAGATCATAAATTTGACAGGGAGAAGGTAAAGCACAAACTAACAAATCGTGAAGTGCTGCAAAGCTGCATGGAGTTTAATGGCGCTCTTCTTGTTGTAACAGCTGAGTGTCTGATATGCTTAATTCCACCAACCTGGCAGTAAATGAGGCAAGGTAAGGGCAACTCAGGCTCCGTAGTTTTTGATCATCACTTAGTTGTCTGGTTTATTTCCATATTGTCCACTGAAGATTCTCCTGTAGTCTCTACACATTCAGGATGACATCATTTTACAACCTTCTCTTACGTACGACATGAAATCAGAAAAGTCCCCAAATTTCCAACTGAATGACCATCAGTCTGCTTTGAGGAAGTGGTGAAGGAACCCCTGCTTTGAGGAGATACCCACACCATTTGGGCAGAGAACTGCTGTTGAAGGGCACAGACACTGCATATCAAGACACTGCATAAACCTTTGGTCATTAGCTCACCAGCTGTTAGTCAACTGTGTCAAAACTGATTTGGGGAACTGAGGCCACAGAGAACAATAGCAAACTCATGAAATGCTCAGCATAATTGCTGTTCTCCTGTCCATCCTTCCAACATACCAGTTCCCCTTTCACAAACTTTAACAATTACCAAAATGTTCTCAGGACTTTCCAGGCCTGCCCTACTTCTCCTGGCTGTGCTCCCTCAGCTCTTGGCCCTGGCCTCCAGGAGCAGAGCCTCCGGCTGACCAGCAGAGCAGTGTAGATGTATTACAGTGAGTTATGGCTGTGGAAATAAGATTCAATTTTGTCCCACTAATTTCTAATCAAAGTAATGAAAACCAGAAACAAAATCAGAAAAGGTGACTTGGGTGAAAAGACCAACAAAGACCAAATTCTGTAAGTGAATATAAAAGAGAGTTTGGGTCATTCCATCCAGTAAGACAAAGAGCAAGAAGTGATATTGCTGCTATCTACAAAAAAATCTATTATGAGATACAAAAGCTACTTAAGCCAAAAGACAGTGAATGTAACAGAATGGAAACCAACCAGCTATGAGCAACTCCAGGCTGGAAATGAGTGACCATTCCGATGGAGAAGGGAGTGGAAACAATGTAGACTAAGTTTATATTGACCAAGTTAAAATAAAGGTGTTATATAGAAGTGGACCCTTCTACCAGCTAAAGCTGAATTTTCTAAGAGAGAATATATTTTATGTTGATACCAAAGAATTTCTTAAAACTACAGGGCACCCTCCTTTGTTACAAGACAAGATGGGTATTCAAAATATTTCTCCATTGTAATGAGAAAGCTGAACTACAGAAGACGTTGATGACTACCATCCAAGCCACCTCTGAGCTTTCAGTGACACCCAAGAGACTCTGTATATCCATTCCTGTTATATCATATAAATGAGTTTTTATTCCTCTAGCCATTATAGTTCATCATTTTCTTATGGCTGTTCCACATCCTCATTAAACTTCATAGCTTTCCAACACGTTAATGCAACATACCAGGGGGACTCCTGTAGATTTGTCAGTTTTGCCTAATATAAATAAATAAATTAAGCACAGCCTGCAAAACTTTTTTTGTGCTACTCTACACTTACAGTACAGAGTCCAGTAATAAGAACAGACTACTGCAAAATAAAAGATCAACCCACTGCAAATAATTATGTAATATTTATCTAGATTTCTGTTCTTTAATAAAAAAGTCCTACTCCACTCCCCCCCCAAAAAAAAACCAAAACAAAACCAAGAAAAACAGTCATTATTATAAAAGAACAAAAATATATCTGTATGTCTTACAAGAAGTGCTATTAAACATTAATGGCTTTATGCATCAACATAGGGAAGAGTCACTCAGTGAAAACACTACTGTGGTGTGTCAAGAACAATTCAGTGGTTAAGAAGATCCGGGGCCAGGGTACACCTCTGACATTAGCAATTACTTTACGCATCCGGAATAAAACTCTACATCACCTATCTAAAAGACGAGATGATAATTCTGAAATCTACTATCACGGAGATGATCCTACACACATGGAGTAACAGGTACAGTACTGTTGTTCCCTTTGAAGCACTATCAACATTCACACCAAGGAGATACAAAGCACACTTGCTTTATGTGATATTTACTCTTCAGTATATCCTAAGATATACTTCTGTATATTGTAAGATATACTGCTTCAAGTCAGAATCCACTTCTATGCACCATTCTTGAGCTCTGGTGGAAGCGAAAGCCAACAGACCATCAGGGCGCTGGAAATACTCACTAGTACACCACGTGCTTATCCAGGGGCTTGGAAATATCACAAAACACAAAATTATTTCATTTTTGTTCATTTTCCTGTTTGCAATTTACCACACTATCAAACAGATTAATTTTTTTTTCTACGTCACTCTCTACTGAGGATCAAGTTCTCATCACACTACACAAGGGACTCCTGCACTAATTCTTAACAGTAGCAATATGGAACTACTGCTAGAAATCTACCTCTTGCTCTTTTTGCAGGAAAAATCCCGTCACATGGAGAAATGACATGGTAGTGTTCAGACCAGAGTCAATAGTGCTGGGATCACAGACGCTGCCTTTTCCTCTCCACACGTATGTAACTTAAGTATTACTGACCCAATTTTAAACCTACTCTAACACGAATTCATTTCCATGCTGCAATGCCACGTGCAAAGTTTAGCCAAAAGCAAAAACTTAGAAGATCCTAAGGACAGGATTTGCAGAGAAAAGAAAGGCTGACAGAACAACCAACATGGCAGCTCCTATCATCGTACCATTAATACCTAAAGGGCAGAGATATGTTAACGCGTCCATTTTAAATAATTATTTATTGTGTGACAAGCACTGAAGATATTCTGCTCAGTTAAAGAGGCATCTAGCCATTGCCCTAGAAAACTCTCAGGATGAAGCTTTGAAACTGCAAACATCTCTGAGTGTCTTTGCCTATGACCCAGACGACTCACTGGAGGTTCAGGAGCACAGCTCTGACTAGAGTCAAAGGAGAGACATAAAGAAAATGCCGCACATCAAAAGACACAGAAAAGACAGATGATACACAGCTTTTATAAACTCCCATAAAAAATGTATTTCTTTCCTTAAAGTGAAACTTGAAATAGGGATCTCTTCTGACAGCTTTGGAACAGGCAGAGAATGGCCACTTTCTCTGTGCTTCTTACATACCTCTGTCAAGTCAAAGAGAGAAATGGGGAAAAGCCTCACCTCAAATTGCCCCGGAGGATCAGCTTAAGGGAAAGAGAGTAATTTGTATTTCAGTCCAAATCAACCCTTATGCTTTCCACTAAGAATACTAATTATGATAGCTTTCCTGAGCTGGAACTTGCCCATCAGAAACAGGAGTGATGCCACAAATTCATTGCCAAAAGCATATGCAGAGATTGGACATCAGATTTCAAAGGCTTTTACTGTCAGCCTGCTCCAGAATCACACCTGTCTTATATGTACGATACGGTCCAGATGAGGACACCACAAACTTTGTCCTTCTGTTCTTTGTGAGGTGTAAGGAAAGGCAGAGGGTCTCATGTTTACTAGCACCAAATGCAGGGCTGTGTACCATCCACTGACCTCAGCAACTTCTTGCTCTGTGCTGGACTGCATAGGATGGTAAATCAGCCTCTGCAAACCCTTATGCTAGACCATTCCTCAATTCTAAATCCTTTCTTGGCTATAAGTAACTTGATACAATCTGTTGGCATAGAATGAGACCCCCTCAAATTATTTAATCTCTTCATTACTGGCTTCCAGCATTAAAATAATAAAAAAAAAAACCCTCGGAATTTCACGACTAACATTTGTAAAATATTTGAAAACACTGCAACAGTACAGATTTTGTCTACATTTATATTTCTTTCTCTTAAGGCCTAGAATAAATCTGTAAGTAGGGAAACTGGAACTATAGTGTTCAAAAGACTATGTGTGCTTTGAACAAAACCAAAACGATTCCATATCAGCGGGAATTAGCCAAAGTAATTGTCTTTCTATTGTCATTTACCTCATGTCTCCTGATACTGAGTAATGCTGACAAAAGTATATGAAAGACAAAACAAACTCAGTGTGCAGGTAACACTCCAGACACTCATGCCAAAAGCTAGACTTCTGAACTATGCAGAAAAGTGGCAAAAATTGAGCAGAATATTCAAACAGCGGAGGAGAAGCACATCTCCACACATCCTTACAGGCAGAGTAGCTGCATCAGTTGTTCTAATTCCCTTCTCAATTCCTTTTCAGTACACTCAAAACTAGTAGTTACAAGTGGCCACACTGTGATACAATATATGGCTGAAATGACTACTTAATGTACTTGTCACAGAAAATCTTTATTAGGTAAGCTGCCCTTTAAATTCAATTTGTGGAGCCATTCCACTTTTGGAAGTTCAGTCTTTACCTATACAAATGTGCAGGAAGGTATCATAAAACATTTTCCCAAGACTGTGTGTGCATATGTGTTATCACTAGCAACAGATACTTTGTTGGAATTCTGCACAATATCCATTAAACAGCACAAATAAAAACCAGTTGGCCACAAGAGGCTGAACTAAGAAAACAAGGTATTTCTCTGGGATCACCTGAAACCTTCAAACAACACAAAGCATACTTGAATTATGTTAAAGTGCTGTGATCACCGCATCACTTGGTGTGGATAATCAGCCATCACTAGTTCTCTAGTTCTGAAAGTAAAAGCTGAGAAGACTCAGGCCAATAAGCGTTTTTGATGCTTGAGATATTTCTGGATCTACAANAGAGATGGAACCAAGAGACACTTAAAAGAACTAAACACTTTGCAAACTTACAGAAAACACAGACAAGAGGTTAAAATGTGAAATGTGTCCATCTTCAGGAAGATGATTGTATTTGTATTCCACAAAGGTCTGGAAACCTCTCCTGAAGATAGCTGTCTAAGCTTTCCTCTCAAGGAGCTGAGAAGACTTCACCCTTTCCCACTGTGTGGGAAGATGGGCCTGCCCAGGTGAGTTACAAGAGTGCTGTTCAGCTGTCAGATGAATGCACGGCTGTAAACAATCCTTGACAGAGCAAGGAGCAGCAGCTGTGCATGGGATGGATTTCATGACATGCTACACATCTGCATTGCTCCTGGTGGTGTCAGTGTCACTGTGCAATGCCTGTGAGGTTAGAATAACACTTGGAAAGTGGTGAACCTTTGCTCTAACTGCCTTCTCTGCCTCAGCAGGGTCAAATCCTGATTTATAGGATAGTGTCCTTCTTTCCAGGTGCCAGGCAAACTGTGGAGAGTCATGATCCACTAGTGTTCAGCATCTGCCACTCATTGCCACAGTTTACAGAGAGGGAAATCCAGCCTTTTGCTTACTCCTCTCAGGGTGTACTTTACATACATGAGTATTATATTTAATGACCACTGAACAAAAAATATACAATTCTAGGAGCAACAGAGAACCCTAAGACTACACGTCTTTACATTTGCACCCTAGAACTAAGTTAATTGTACTTCCTCAAGGACAAAGAAAATGTTTTACTTTTAGACACCAGTAATAATTAAGCCTAACACAGGGACCAAGCTACCAGTTCACCCTGACTGGACTGGTGCCAGTTTTTGAATAAGACCAACTCTAGACATTCACAGAACTTTAAAATGAAAAAATAAGGTAACATTAAAATAAAATGGGGTATAGCAGCAGCTGAATATTTTTAGGGATTACGTTTTGAATTTCAGCAACTACATTTCAACTGAAGTACTTGAGTTTGACAAACGCTTTAGTGCCCAAAGTTGCAAAGCATAAGCAACTATTTTTGAGGAACAGTGTGGCCACACAAATCATTTAAACTACTGATCTTTAATTTGAATCAACATTACAAAGAATTATTTCAACTTTGCATGTGGATGCACCAAAAAAGAGTTAGGAAGCATGAAATGTCACATGAAAGTCCTTCAAACACAAGGCTATCTATTTTAATTGAAATGGTTACTTTTAAAACACTACTACTTATTTTATTGGTTAATACAGCAGCCCCAGAATCCATTTCAGGAATTTTAAAGGATTCAAGCACTATAAGTACATATTTACTGCATCATGTCTTCTTAAATGCAAGTCAATTAAGTGTACCCTGAGTTTTTTAAATGCAGTGGCGTAGTGGCCTAGTATTCAACTAAGCATAGCACAGCTCCACCCTTTGTCCAATACCACCAGTAATAAACTACACAGACGAAAGTAGTAGTGGCAATTTTTATAGTTACAAAGGTCACACATCTTTCTTAACACCTTAAAATACTGTAGTATCATTTGACAGTTAATTCTGTGTTACTGTGTACGAAAGTGCTGCTGAAACGGATACTCTCTGTATTAGTAACAGGTTGGCTATTTGAAGGTTTCTTGGGGGGGGTAGAGGGTTGCTTTTTTGTTTGGATTTTTTTTTCTAACAGCCCGTTCTTACAACAAGAGAACCACCAGTTGTTTTCTCAGTTCTCAGTGACAGAATAATGCTGGCCATAAGGTTTTGGGAATACAGGAGAGCCAGCCGGAACTCCAGGCTACCACCCTAGGTGCAAGCCTCAGTGTTCAGTTCCAGTAAATAAATAAAGCGGACAACCTGAGCACTGCCGGCAGGACTGTGGCCAGCTGTCTGAGAGCTTCGACAGAGCCTCTGAACAACTGCCAAGAAGCTACAGTTTAAACGGACCCGGTGTCTTTAAAAAACAACAACAACAACAACAGCAGATAAATAAACGTGAGATTTGAATGCTGAAACCTAAGTTAAGAGCCCAGACATTCCACTGATGATCCTTTTTACAATCACCTCCTTATAAGCGATCCCCTCAAGCCCTTCATCCGCTTTCCTGACTCATCTTCACTTTACTAAAACAAACAAACAAAAAAAAAAGGCAAAAAAGATGAAATCTAATTCTGTGAGGATCACTTGTTTTTCAGGGTCACAGGGAGCAAGGAAAGTTTGGCAGAAGTCACGCGAGTGGCGGGAAGCACTCAGCGGGAGCCACATAAATGCCTGCGCCAATGGACCCGGTGCGGCCACTGCCGACTCCGGTCCCTGCGGGGCCGGGACGGGGCCGCGCTCCGTCGCAAGAGCACCCAGGAAACCCGAACCAAGGCGCACCGGGACGTCCCCGGGTCGGCCACAATGATGGCGAGCAGCGCCGGCCCTGCACACGGCTCAGGCTTGCGGCGCGGAAGCGACGGGAGAGGAGCTCGAGGGGGTCCGCGTATCCACACCGACGGACATTACCTCGATGTACGGGACGATTTTGCAGGAGAAGTCTTCTAGAAGCCACTTCTTGGTGAGCTCCTGGAAGATAACCAGCGGCAGGCAGAAAAAGACGATGAGAAAGTCCCAGAAGGCCAGGTTGGCCAGCAAGGAGTTGGAGATGCTCCGCATGTAGTAGTTGTGGCAGACGATGCACATCACTGCCATGTTGCCCATGATGCCGATGCCGAAGATCACCACGGAGAGACACATGACAGCGTAGGCGCCGTACGACTCCTCGGTCAGCGGGTAGAAGGGGTTGCGGAGCCGGGCGCGGCGCCCCGTGGCGTTCCCGCGGCCCCCGGCGCTGCCCTCGCCACCGGCCGAGCCGTTCAGGGGCAGCCAGCGGGGGCCGCCCGCCCCGCCCCGCCCCGCCGCCG
>WAAE01023157.1:42995-77859 GCA_013400495.1 Nicator chloris
AGGAAAGAGTTCAACCTCTCTCCCAGGGCCTGCAGATTGTCACGAGATCTCTGGCAGTGGCCGCTCAGTGTTTACAGCTATGCTGAGGCCGGGGAAGCTCGGCCGAAAGATCAGAGATCAGAGCACCTGGGCAGTCCAGAAATCCACCAGGCCGGGTCGTAAATACCTCCTTGCCCACCCCTCGGTCTCAGTCGGGGTGGGGCCTGGCCCAGCCAGCTGCAGATGGCACCAGGGCCCAGCTGACATTTCCCTTCCCCGCTGGCAGCGGATGGGGCCCGGGGCACGGCCCGTCCAGGGAGAGCCGCAGCCTCGAGCCCGGCCAGGGCCCGGCCTCAGCCACCCGGCCACAGGGCAGCCAGGGCCCGGCCCGGCCCCCGGCTGCCTGCACGGCCCATGTTACCTGCTTCTCCGGCTGGAAGGAAAAGGGTGAGTCACCTGAAACCCTCTGATTTTAAGCCTGGGTTTTTCCAGAGGAGTGTCTAACTTTTTAATTGGTCAACCAAGCTGTGATCATTTGCTATAACTTCCTTAGAAAAAACTCACATCCGTGCTAAACCACTACACTGAGGTCTGTTGAAATTGTAAGAATATATTTCCTTTTCATAGCTCAAGTTATCCTGCAGGAATTTGGATATTCCCTGTTTTTGGTAATAGTCATACATTCAGGTTAAGCACAAGATTTTATGCTTTGCTGTTGCTCATACAAGTTCTCTCCTACAGTTCATCTTTTCCCTGAAGAGTAGCTCACTGTATGTATTGTCTTCATAAGTAAACACAACACCCTAGGGAGAAGAGTTATTTAAAACTATGATAAATGTCATACACATTCTCCCTTTCATGACTTATTTGTTCTCTGTTAAGGACGGATCCAGAGTCTGTTAAAGTTGTAGACAATTAATTTTTATCACACCCTTACTTGTCAAATGTCATATTTTTGCTTAGGGTTCTCTTTTCTGTTTTAGTTTGTTTTGGGTTTTTTATTTTATTTTTTTCCTATTTTTTTTCTTTTTCCTTTCTCCCACTTCTGTATCCCACGATGAATTGATAGCTTCTGAAGGATGACAGAGAATGAGTTAACTGCATCTCAGCAGCTGGTGGGTTACTTTTTATGAATTTTCATGTTATGATCTTGTGAGAAACATTTCTGCAAATTCTTGTAGATAATCTGTATTAGAAAAATTTCTATATTTCTTTCAAAGGCTGAAATCCCTGCCTTCTATAGCATTGTTCCAATTTGCCAGAATCTATTAATGAGGACATAGTATAAAGTCACTGGTAATGTCAGCAGGTCATTAAGGAGAAGCAGCAGTCAGGGATGCCAGCTCTTTTGTCACTGATCTTATGAATCACAGATGTCCAGGACCACAGAAGGCATCTGAGGGTGTTGGTAAAAGCTGCCTGTGGTGATGTTAAATTAGGCTGTGCTCTTTCTACATAAATAGCATCAGCAATAATCTCTGTATAGGTGTAAACCTCAGTTTGCTGTATGAGTTAGTATATTCTTCTTTTAAAAATCATCAGTGAATGCCCTGATTTAAGCAATGACCTTTGGTACCAGAACATGTCTGTCAAATAAAATATCATTAGGAAGCAGTTGTTATTAGTGCCCAGTAATAAATTTTAGAATACTTTTTACAAGACTGAAAATATCTTGACACTGAGAGCATGGTCATTTCCCGTAGCAGAAATGTCTTCACTTGAGTGGTAAGTAAATTACTTGTACAGTGGGACACATTTTTGGCTGTGGCTGTTCTTTGCTCACCAGGCCAGCAAAGATACAGAGAATTAAAGTAAATTTCTTTTTAGCTACTTTGACTCTAAAGCTTCTAAAAACTGCTTTGAGGTTCAGGGATACTCATGGAAATAGTGCTCTGGACTGTCATCTGCAGCCCTCTTTCCTCCTGAGGGTTGTCACAGAGCCATGCTAGCTGTTTGGCAATCAGCAACTTTCTTAAATCAGGGAAAACTCACATGCCTTGTTTTAGCTGCTTTTTAATATGCGTAGTTCAGAGCACAAGGAGACCAGAAAGAAAAGGTCAAGGATCCAGTCTGATCACTGAAAAGAGCTTTAGAAATATGTTCTTGACCTCCCAAAGAACTTAATTCCAGAGAAGCCTGAACAGCAGAGAAAGCCATATGTTTTCTGGAAGAAAAATATATTATTGGCTTGAAGAGGTTATGGCAATTGTTTAAAAAAATAGTAATTCAAATTTCCAAATAAAATAATCTTGAATCCCCTTTTAAATGACTATGGTTTGAAAGAAAGCTGATGGCAATTATTTTTCTCTCTACCTTTAGTTTCAGAATGAAAGTTAAGGGTTATTGAAATCTAATTGTGAAATGAATATGATTAATATCTTTTGATAATGCTTTTTTTTTCTTAGCATCCATTGTACTTCATTTGGGTGCTGGCAAAATGTTAGCTTCCTGTAGAGTGAAACACATGCATTTCATGTGGAACACATGTATCATATATGAGCCTGGTTGAATTGTATGTTGCTGTGAGCTAAGCCTTCTGCCACATCCGCTCCCACATTATAAAGGTAAGGAACAGCAGCAGTGATTTATGTGAAGAATTTTCAGAATGTATTTAATTAATATTTTAAATAAGAAAGGACAGGGCCCTTATGTTTGTGCAGATCCTTCTGTTTTCAGGCTGAGCCTGTCTGAAAAGCACTCATCGTTCAGCTCAAGTCACTTGCTGGAACATTGCTTAAAATGAATGCTCTTTCTAACCACTTGCAAGGAAGGCTTTAGCCAGAGCCAGAAAACAGAGCACAGCCCAAGCTGCCAGCTTGTTAGCGTGAGAATCCCGCCTCCATAGAAGTCTTTGGATTAATGACTTCAGACAGACAGATGTGAGACTCAGAGGCCATGTGTGGGGGAAGGGCTTTCTTGTCAGAGGGCCCTGGAGGGTTCTTGGTGATGAGAGTGGCTTTATTCCCTGAAAAATACAGGGTGTTGACTGAGCTACTCTGAAGGAAGGCTGGCAAAATGGAAGAAAAAAATATAAATATTGCAGGTACTTTTGTGCTGGAAAGTAATGCACAGCAGCTGCTCTGAGTCCATCCAAGAAAACACCCTCCTTTCTCTCTGTTCACTATAAAAATCGTATGCTGAGTTCTCCGTGTCTGAATACAGTGATGTTACCAATGCATCGTTGCTAATGGAAGTGATCAGAGCTTCCCATGAGCCAGCATTGCAGGAAAACTGATTTCTGAGGGGTAGAAGATTTTATGAGCACCAAATCTGTCATAGCAAATCCATCAAGATTATCCCCTGCACACTAGCCTTCTTGCTATGCTATCAAAAATAAATAAAATCAAATGAAATCTAAACATCTTCATCAAGCCCTTATAAATGAGGGAATACCCTGTGGGGGCACAAGTTGCAGTATGTGCATTGTACAATAAAAAATTTGCATGTTCTGTGATATCTGTAGAGTGCAAGAGTCTATAGTCCTGAACACCATTTGGAACGCAGTTGTGCACACAGAAGAGGCAAATAGAAAATTACAGAGTATTTCATAGTGTGCTTATAAAATTATTATGGGAATATAAAAATGCAAAACACTGATATCCTGAAATAGATTTCTTTACATATTGTGCATTCCAATTTAATATTAATTACATTTTTATAACCTGTATGTTGTAAGTGCACATATGCACACACAGTTTCACACAAACATGTGTTCTGTCATACACTTACTAAATTATATGTCACACTTTCTATTTTGTGTTGTATGTTAAGGTTAAAACCAAGAAAGTAGAGGCATATTTTCAGTCTAAATTCATAACACTAGGAATGGGTAATGGGAACAGATGTGATGTAGAAGGAATTTTATTCGGGAGGGCTGTCATAACAGAATTAAGCTATCCAGCTGACTTCATTTCAGTGGCAGAAACTTTCAGCAGTGGGTGGTGTATGAGCACAGAATCACACCAGTTTAGAGCTCAGTGAATATCTCTTAAATATAGCTAAAGTACAGCCTGATGAAAGATTTAGGAATAATAAGCAGCAGCTGATTAAAAAAAATGCTGGTGGACATAATATGTCACAATAGCCCATCACATTGAGATAATGTACAGCTGCAATGATGTCAGCTGCCCTGTTGAGAGCCCTATGATAGGGTCTTGGAATGATGCAACTGAATAAAATAATAACGAGGGCTCTGTCAGTATGTGCAGTGTGGCAATAGGCTAGAGACTTCTGATTACCCTCTCGAGGCATGTGACCTCCACCAAGAACAGAGATCTATCTTCTCAGGTCTGGGCACTAATAACTTCTGATGCATTCAGTTACCTGTCTTTCAAAATTTCCCATGGACCAGGCCCTGCAGCTACAAGGCCAGAAAAAGATCTTATATCATCAGCATAATGGTAATACTCTGTCCTGTGTTCAGTAATGATCTCACCTAGAGATTTTGTATTTACAGCATGGGAGATGGGAAAGGAAAAGAGCCTTGAAGGGTGTCACATTTCAAATTCCTTTGCTCTGACACAAAACTACCCCACAGAGCCAGTTACTTCCCATTTTTCAGACAGCTGGAAGAGGAAGGATGCTCTTCCATGTAAGATCTTGGGAAATACAAACTCAGTAGCTGGCTCTGAGAGAGCTTGTTTAGTGTGCCCTTGAGAGGTTCTTCAACTGCCCACTATTTTCTCATTTACAAGAGGATCACTATTTCTGGTCTTCTAATTTTCTTGATATTTCTAGGCCCACGGGTTGACACCAAACACCTACAAAGTATCAGACATACAATGTTCCCGTGCTATTTGGACCTGCATGCACTTCCAAACACACAGTTCTTGCACTGCATGCAGTTCGTTCAGATGAACAGTGAACAAGACTGCTGAAAAACCACTTTAGAAACACCAGTCATTTCCTCGGTCTGCTAAAAGGATACATTATGGATTAGATATATTATTTATTTAAGGATCCCAGGAAAAAATGAAACAATACTGAACTTCTTGAGGGACTGAACAGGTAAGGACAATTGTAATTGATGCTTTCCTCAAATTTAATTCCAGAGTTTTTCCATTTTCTAGAAACTGGCAAAATAGAGTAGAATCATTTGATGAATTTTTAGATAATTTTCTTGAAAAGCTTCTGGGTGGAGCATTAAGGAAATTATCAATTGTTTTGATCACCATGAAATGTTGACACCTGTTTCCCTTGGAAGCTCTCAAGCAGAAGCTTGAAATGTATTGCAACAGGGGAAAGAAAGAGAAGGTTCCCTTTTATTGTTTCCCTGAAATCTGATTCCCCTGAAGCTGTTTTTTCTCTCTGCAAGTGACAAGCTGTGTCCTTCTCTCTTGATAGTGTAAGGGCAAGACCTCGAGGCACTGTAGGCTCGTAACAGGGCTGTATTTGGATATTTGGAGTCCTCCCCTGACACACACACACACACACTCACAAGTGTTGTCTTGGGTATCCTTCCCCTGACATACACTGTCAGGAAATTTCCCTGTGTGTCTGCTGGTAACTATACCAATCGTTAGTCACCAGAGACAGCGGAGGAAGGAAGGCAGGGGAAATCAGAGGAGGTGATGCTGGTGAGCACTGCAGCACAGGTATGTGGGCTGTTCCACGTGCCCTGCTGGAATTGCAAAGGCTCCATTAGGAGTAACTCCTCTAAACCTGTACCTGCTTCATACAGTGACCACACACTGAAATGGCTTGTGAGCTGTCAGATATAAGGTCTTGCCCCTTCTGAGCAAAATGCCTCTTGATCTCAACCATATATGCTGCTAAAGATCTTTTTCTTGGATGTAAATGATTGATATCCGCAAAGTGAAGGAGAGGGGAGGGGCCATGGCTGCCAGCACGAAGGAGAAGCAGCAGGACCTTGGCTGCAGCGAGAGGTGTTTAAAAGTCTGAATGCCAACATCTCCTACAGCACTTTTGTGAAACAGTATCCTGGATAAAATAAGGGGAGCCTTGCTAATATTTTATGGACCAGCCTGTTAAATAAGTGACTACATTTTCAATCTAACACGTTATTGTTTCTGATTACCACTTTTTGATGAATTTCTATCCACTTGTTCTGGAATGCCTGTTATTTCAGACTGACATGGACTAATAGCTTGGTAGATTATCAGGGCAAGTAGACAACAGTTGAGAAAATTATCTATGCCTATTAATACAAGAATTCTATTATGTTAATTGTGTATTCACAGAAGAGCCAGAGGGCAAATATATTGTACTTTCATGTAACAGAGTGTTTCAGCTGAAGCTATTGCTGGTTATATTTGAATTCATATTTTTCAGAACACTTGTGCTTTTTTAGTTACGTACTTCACAGCAAATTTCTAAAATTATATTTGGTGATAAATCCTGGTACCAACTGTGCAGGGTCTGCAGTAATTTGCTATCCTAGAGAGTCAATGTCAAGTCGAACAACCCAGCTCAGAGAGGCAGGATGTTTAGGAATGGTAATGTCATTTCATTAGTATGTTCCCTAGTGCTTTCTTTTTTAAGGAAGATGCTTACCCCACACAAACACACACAAAATTATGAATGCTGCATTGCCTCTTCAGAAATATGTCTATCATATTTCTGTTGTGACATGTTATGTCACTCACGGGTGGTGGTATATGGTTCTGTACAACTGAGACACCCAAATTCCAAGTTTCTCTTGCTGATTTCCCCTGCCACATATAATCATAACAAGTGAAAGAGCAGCTCTTTTTTTGTCTCCTGTTACCATAATATTGCTATATCTGACATCTTAACATCTAGACAGTGTAAGAGAAGACTAGACACAGCATACTTGTCTTAAACTACCATGGTGGGTTATCACTGTAGTATCCTCTTGTCTAGATCTGGGGACTGGAGAAAGATCTTCAAACAAATCTCATTCTACAGCAATTTTCTGTGTTAAATAACAACTGTATCCAGCAGATACTTGTGAGGCATGCCTCTCAAATTCTCCAGCAAAGATCTTCCAGCCTCTATGGGAACAGCCTCAGAAAAGAGGATTTTTGCTTTAGATTGAGATGTTAAGGGAACCTGTTCTAGTTTGCTTAAAGGTAACGACCGAGACAGGAGAGTGTAAGCACTTAAAGACCACAGTTACCAGTCTCAAACACTGCTTAGGATGCAGAAGGACTTTGCCATGGGATAAGCACAGAATGGAGTGGCAGGATGCTGCTGGCTCTGCTCTGGTGAGGTCTGCCTAGCACATCTTGGGTAACACATCCAGACAAAAATTCCCACTGTGGCAAACTGTGTAAAGAAGCAGCTGTTGATACACATATCACTGGTTAAACCAAGATCACCCCCATTTATGGGACAGATGGTGCCCATGAATACCAAAGATCACTGAAGCCCTCCTGAGCATGCCTCCGTGCATACCTGAAACAGGGACTGTAAGTTAAGCCACCATCACAGGAGCTTGGGAGAAGGTAATATTGCCCAGGTGTCATCTCAGACCAAGGCAGAGGTTAACAAAGCTGGGGCAGAGGAATATATCACTGATAATGGCAGAATTTATGGGCCACAAGGAAACCCAACTCAGCAACTGTGCCGAAATTAGCTTGGACTGGGTAAAAGGTTATTCTGGTGGGGGGAGAATGTGACCACCAACTCACAACCCACTGACTCCAAAAACACCAACTCAAAAGAAGAGAAACATTGAACATGGGACTATTTAGCATTAGAATTGAGGGAATAATTTAGCCAATATAATAAGAGAACTGTGTAACAAATGAGCATTAATTCCTTTGTTTGCTTAAATATATAAATAGCAAAAAGTGTTGACTGACCTCAGGATCCCACCAGGAAGTCCAGGGTGAAGAAGGACCAACGAGACACTGTTGGATCCACAGATCCTGACTATCTTTTGCTTGATAGCTCTCTTTCCCCCTTCTGCCTCCCACTCCTTTCTATTTCTCTCTCTCTCCCCATCACGTTTTATTGTTAAATAAATTCCATATGATTGACTTTACCATATGGTCTCATTTGCACCTTAATTTGGGTAGAGGCATTTCTCAGTAGTCAGATCATAATGGAGAACAATTGTGAGAGAACAGAATACACCTGCAGAAAAGTCTTTCCATCCTACCTGTGGGTTTTTTTCCTGAGGCTACAATAAGTTGAAAAGAGATAGCCTCTCTCTTAACAAGCAATAAAGAATGTTCGAGGGCTCCTGGAAGATGCTCCTACTTGCAGTGGTTTCCTGTTGAATTTTTTGCCTGAAATCATGATTTTGTCATGATTGAAAAGAGAACTAAGGAAAAGAAGTCTGACGTAAAAATACTAGTAAAATGTGAAGGGAGGAGTAATGTGTTCTTCTCTTTCCCTGGGATCAGACCAATTAATCCACAAGGGCTTTTTGAATACCACAGCACCTTAGTCAGAATTAGAGTGAGAGGTTTTAACCATGTCTGCTGACATGTGCTTTAACAAGAGAAAAGTGCTTTGTCAGTTCAAAAGAAATATACTCACTTCAATGCAAAACTGATGAAGTTTGAGTACCATTAGCAATAACCATCTCTGAAAATCTTCTAAGGATGCTACTGTTACTGCCATTGAAAACTCAGCAATCCTGCTGTAGCAGCATAAAATTAAACTGATGAGCTGCAACTTAACTGTTTAACAATGAGATATCAAGTGAACTATTCAAATTTGCTGCAGCATAGCAATTCATAGCTGTAACTAACAGAAGACAACAGATATTTGAGAGATGAGTGAGAAGCATGCAGTGTGAATGGTGGGGTGGCTATAATGGATGCCTGAAGAAATGAAGTGGCAAAGAGAAATAATTATTGAAGGGACAAGAGATTTTAGTAGCTCTGAAGTTGACAGGTAGCAATGCATTAAATGACTCATCCAAACCTTGGAAGTTGATGATATTGTAGTAGTAGCAGACAATTTTTCAGTTGTATTCTAATGGCTAAGATTCTTGGCCAGAATATGACCATTTCCAGATCAGTGCAGCTTTTTTCTTCCTTTGTGTAGTCAGGAATGTGGGAATTTCAGGAACACAAAGGAAGAAAGAGTGGCTCCAGAAATGAGGGCTTAGACACTCATGTTTTGAATTACAGGTTAGAGACTAGTAGCTTCCATGGGGAAATAACAACCTACCTTGAGTTCCCTGCTTGGCGTCTTCAGACACCTGACTCCTGCCTACTTGGCATCCCAGGGCTAGGACTTTTCTGGGAAGCAAGTGAACACAGCCCCCATCTCTGTTCCCCAGGGCATTCCTGCATGTTCCATTCCCTACTCACTGAGAAGTGATCTCAAGCATCAAGGGCAAAACCAGTGCCACAGAAACCTGCTGGTGACTGAGCAGTGGCTGAGCAGCTCCACTGGGAGGAGGAAGCCCTTTTTGAACAGTACTGACAATATAAGTCTTAATGTGGATGGGAAAGAGAAATTATTTGGGACGGAGCATATGAGAAACCTTGTCAGCTGTGCTCTGCAATGGGGAGCTGCAATGCTGGCAGTCCTGAAACCCTGGGAATGATGGAGGTCTGCTGAGCTCTTGGTGTTCTCCTGAGGGTCCATTCAAGGATTCAGGTATTTGTTTCTAGCTTGAACTCAGGACTCACC
Source organism: Nicator chloris (assembly GCA_013400495.1). Taxonomy (NCBI): domain Eukaryota; kingdom Metazoa; phylum Chordata; class Aves; order Passeriformes; family Pycnonotidae; genus Nicator; species Nicator chloris. Next base: position 52,551 of record WAAE01023157.1, read on the forward strand.
CTGTCACTCTAAACAGGCATTTCCAAGACCCAGAAAAACCATACAAAAAAGGAAAGGATTTGACTGATCAGACGCTTGATCTGACAGTTGTTTGTTCCACTGTCTCCAGGCTATTTTTCCTTTTTTTTTTACTGAGGCAAATAACCATGAGTGAAATCAGAGCCAAGATGTTCAAATTTAGGCAAAAAGATGAGTTTTTGCAATGATATTTAGTTATTAAAAAATCTTGTGGAACCGTGAACTTGACATATACAATGATTATTTATTCAATTATGCTGTTATTGCTTCAATTGACAGAAGGGAACAAATAGAGCTTCATATGAATATCAAGCAAAAAGGATCCATGTCTCTGAAGCCCTGGAGCTCCTTTTTTTCTGAGGCAAGAGAAACTCCAATGCAAATGTGAAGTGCAGAATTTGTTAAAGTATATTAATCGTGAAACTGAGTGAATTACAACAATACTTGCAGAAAAATACTGTACTAAAAAGGTACAGTAATAAATCAATAAATAAAAGTTTTATAATGAAAATATTTATCATTAATCTGTCTTACAAAAATATAAGACTTTTTTTCCTTAGTAATGACCTTAAAATGTAACAAACAAACAAAATCATTTGTATAGAGGTAATGAGTATTATTAGGTGGTGAAAAATTAGAATCCAGTACAGAAGAAAGGGATGGCTATTTCTGTACCCTGTGTAATAATGAGAATAATTTTCATGTTTCTCTCCAACAGCGTTGTTCTATATAGATACAAACAGAGCATTAAAGAGGATTCTGTAGGCAAGTTATACTGGTGTTTGTAGCTGTTTTTGTAGGTGGAGAATTTGCACAAAAATAAAAAGCCTTTTAACATCTGTAAGTGCAACTGACGAGAGAAAAACAACAGAGAGGAGGAGAATTCCATTCAAAATTATGACTATTGCTGTAGAACTTGTTCTTTCTGTGTGTTCCATAACAACCATCAGTCAGCGTGAAAGTGAATCTGTTCTTTATCACAATTATTTTCCTCCAATTTGTGTCCAAGTTGGCTTGCTGATATAAACTGGTGGGCTTCTGGCACTCATTTTCCCTTTGGAACCTAAACAGAAAATAAAAAAAGATTGATTTATAAAAAACCCAAACCCACCAACCAAAACAAACAAACAAACAAACAAACAGAGAACATCAACAACAAAAACTCTCCCCAAACCAAAACAACAAAAACCCCCATAGAATTGCTTTAACATTACAAAGCAAAAATGAGAACAGAGGAAGTTACATTTCAGGCCTGCCAGTTTCAACAGTGTTTCCCTAATTTGAAATTGTGTTGGTTCTGTGAGCTTGAGTCACATTTGAGTCTTTTCCTTGACCTTTTGTAGAAAGAAGCAAGTGTGAGGGAATAGTCAGTTCCCTGTGTACATGTTATACTAATGAATACAACCTTAGGAAGGCAAGGCAAGGTTGGGGTGATGTTATAAACACCAAGAAGTTATTTTCCATTCCCCTGCCTCCCATCCACAGGGTGATCAGGGCTTTTCAGAAAGTGTTTAACTGATACAATCTATCCTGTCGTGATTTTCAATTTATGGTGCAAGTGATTGACTGATGTTGCTTGTTAATGTAGTGAATATGTTTCTGTATATGTTTTATCTGTGGGGTTTAGGCTGTGTTGAAATTGCATCAATTTACAGTGTTAACTGTTATGCAGCATAAATAGAGTCTGAATGGAAATTTGAATTGGGAACTAAATGAGCAGATGCTGAGATAATTCCAGCTGTCACTGCTAATATTTCCAATTTTTTTTTTTAATGCGTACTTCTCCAATTTTCAGTACAAGTTTGGGGCTATGTATGGATAAAACAGGAATCCATTTTTACTCAGATGTTATTCACCCTGGTATCACATAAGCTGGTGTAGCCACAGAGCACAACCAGGGGTGCCACGTTCTGACTTGCACGGAAGGCACTGGCTGCCTGCCCAGCAGGAAACACCTGAGGTGTGCCCAAAGAATAGTGTGCTACTGATACTGCAGATGAAGACATTACCAATACACAAACAGATTCTCCTTCAGCCCTTTGTGACTTTCCAACTCATAGTTTATGGGTCCCTTAGTGCAGTTTCCCTTTGGGGCCATACCAGCTGAGAAGGCACAAAGGTGGGATGGAAATCTGCCAGATGCCAACAAATACCCAAGATCTGGTAGAAGAATTATATCGTGTTTTAACATTGCATTTTGTTTATATAGACAGAAAAAAGAGTTTTGTATTAATGTCATCAAATGTATGCAGACATCTTTACCTATAAACAGACCTGAAACCTCAGCTAGATATGCCTTCCTCCCTAGATGAGGTGGGGATATAGGGCAAAGCAAGTGGTTGGAACATATTACTAAGGTGAAGGTCTGCAGGAAAGACAATTTCCTCTGTTATTGCCATCTCATTTATATGTTTTAATCTTGGAGACAGCACAAAATGTTTCCCAGGCACCCCTAACCTACCCAGTGTAGCTGCACTTGCCACATATTTCTCCTTAGCACATTGATTTTACAGATCTACGTCCTAAAATTTGTAGGGAATAGCTCCCTCCCCTGCAAAAGATAAGGTATTGCTGCAAGTCATAGAGGACCAATCTTGTACTGATTCCTTAAGTGTTAAAGGGAAAATCAGCCCATTTAATTGGATTGCAGTGGTAAATTGCACTTGCTAATACATTTGTACAGTATTTACTAAGTTTAGTGTGTAATTTGTGAATTGTACTCAGACATCTAGGTACAAGGTTGTAAATTCATTTACAAATATAATGAGAATCTTTAAGAAACACAATAGAAACAGCTCATTAAGGAAATTTTTCCCTAGGAAAAAAAAGCAACTTCTTAGAGACTTTTCTTCTCTGATTGGACAGCTTATACAGTCTTTCAATAAAAAGAAGATAAAAGAAGCATCTGTTTCATAATCATCATTTAGACAGCATAATAGTGTCAGAATGCAAACACTACAAGAACTGCAGATGCTGGGTCAGTCCTCCAAAAGTATTTGATATCCAAGGCTTTGAGAACAGTGCAAGATTAGCATACACAGAGAGCAATCTTTTCATTACAAAAAAAACACCCCAAAGTCCTCAAACCACCACTTTCCTGCAGGATAAAGTTTTAGAGTTAATTTTCATGAATTGTAATATGTCAGGTGTTTGCAAGAAAACCTGTGAAGTACCATAACAGATTATGCATACTCCAGAAGAGGTATGGCCTAAGAAGAAAATTAGTGGGTTTACCAAAGATGAAAATTGATTTAGATAATATTTTCTGCTTGCATTTGCTTAACTGGTATTTAGGAATATCCATACTAATTGAGACCCCTGGGTACAATAGCAATAAAAATAATAACTGTATTGTGAACATAGATCAAAGTCCCCTTCTTCCCTTGTCCTAGGATTAGAAGTATCAAATGGTAAGAAACATTAGAACAGATTTTTTTAAAAATAGAAATAATATGTATAATAATAAACTTCTCTGTTGTTATCTAGTAAATTTGTAAAGGTTTTTTGATGGAAAAGCCCAGCTCTGGTGGCACAAAAGCCTTCTCATCCCAGAATCAAAATGGTCCCCTTCTGGTGCCGTGTGGGCAGAAGCAGTAAGACACTTGGTTTTTAAAACTGGATGAAGAAGTTTATGTTTGACCTTGGTTAGAAATCAATATATTATAAAGTTTTTCACATCCTATGTATTTTGCAGGCCCACAGTTGTAGAACAGGCTATTACCTTGCTCTGTAGAACCTACTGAAGAGTCCAGAATTTTTACTTCCACTAACACGTTCTTTTGGTTCTGGAAGTATGATTATTAAGAAGAATGTCTTTAGCAATACTCGATTGGTAAAACATACACATGTAGGTAAAGTTGTCAGAAGGATACTGACTGTTGTAAGAACAATAACAAGATGGTGCTGTGCTAACAGGTGGTGGTGGGCTTACCCTGCCTGGACACCAGGTGCCCACTAAGCTGCTCTATCATTCGCCTCCTCAGCAGGACAGAAGGATAAAATAAGATGGAAAAAAAATTGTGGTTTGAGAAAAAGGTAATTTACTAAAGAAAAAGTGAAGATTGCACATGTGTAAGCAAAAAGAAAACCAAAAGATTTTATTCTCTTCTTCCCATCAGCAGACATCTGGCCTCTTCTTGGGAAAAAAAGTTTCAGCACCCATAGCAGTTACTCCAGAAGTCAAATATTGTAAATAACAAATGCCCTTCTTTCTTCTTCCTTTCTCTTAGCTTTTATATTTATCATAAAGTATGAAGTAGCCTTTTGGTCAGTTTGGGTCAGCAGTCCTGATTTTGTCCCCTCTCAAGACCTTGCCCACGGCCAGCCTCCCGGGAGAGTGGTGGAATGTTGGAGTGAGAGCACGGATGCTGTGCCAGCCCTGCTCAGCAGTAGCCACAAACTGGGGTGATATCCACCCCTTTCTAGGTCGCAGTACAAAGCACAGCACTGTGGGGGCTCTGGGAGGGAATTTACCATCTCAGCCAGAGCCACTCACAGGTTCCATGTCTCTTCTCATGTCCGTGAGAACTGGCTACCAGGCAGGGGGCAGGGTACAGAGCACTTCAGGTCTCCACCTGTCACTGCTGACATCTACCATTCTCAGTCTTTCCTTTGCTTCCTGATTAATCTTTATAAAGATGTAATAGGAATTCAGATCACAGTCATTACCAAACTATTCCTGGAAGATGAGAAACAAACCTGGCAGAATTTGTAACATTGGATTCTGGATGCACTGTCCTGTGTCTCCTTTTTTAAATTCATGAATATTTTAAGACCTACAATTACATTTTGGTTGTTGTTGGCACTCTTTTGTTGGGTTTCACTTCATACCCTGGAGTCTAATCTTTCAGCCACAGTAAAGGCATAACCTTACAGAGACTGATTATGATGCCCCAGATTCTTTCAAAGTACACACTGGCGCACAGTTGAAGACAGTGTGCAAATATATAAATATACACATAGTTTGCAGTGCTGGCCTTTCAAAGATAACCCATTAGCAAAGACAAAATAGTGAGAATAGTTATTAATGTAAGAAGCTAGACCCATATTATAATACAAAGCAAGATTTTTAAAATAAGATTGAATATGTGGATATCCATTTAGTTTATTAACTATAGAATTAATACACTATGGCCTCAAGAAAAAGAGAGTTAAATCTCATTTAGATTATCTTCTTTTTCATTATAAGACCCAATTTTAAACTATATTGAAATATGCTGAGACTTACAAGGAACAGCTGTGGTTACTTAGTTGGTTCAGTTTGGAGATGAGAAGGCTGAGGGTGCCTAATCAGTCTACAACTTCCTCACAGGGGTAGATCTGTTGATCTCCTCCCTTTGGGGACCAGCAACAGGACGTGAGGAAAAAGAGTGAAGAAGTTTAGATTGAATGTTAGGCAAATGTCTCTCATCTGACAAAAGCTGAGGAAGAATATAGGAAACAGCACTGATGAATAATGTCCTTTGATGTGGTTTAGTGGTTTAGGGTATGCTGTGCCAGAGAGTTCATATTTCTAATTAGTCAGGAATAGCCTGGAAGTAGAAACTGCTAAACAATTAACTGTGGGTGTAGAACCCATCAGGAACTAAGCACAGGGAAGCTTTTGGTGAAATCCCACTCTTCCTGACATTGAAAGTGAAACACACCTATTGATTTCAGCAGCATCATCAACATAGTGACTGCATCATTTACCAGTTCACCAGCCAGTCTGTCCTTGATCTGTTTGCTTTCCTCATCCTTAATGCATCCAGTGTGACTATCATCTCCTATTTCATGCTAGAAAGGCTGTGTAACCAGCAGCTTTTTCAATCCACAAGAGCAAAATGTTGAGAGTTCCAACTGATGGCCTAAAATAATGGCTCTATTGATTTAGTGCCTCACGCACTGAGGTGCCGTGGTTGCAGTGGGTAACACCAACCTTGTCAGCAAAGCAATCTTCATTGCTTGTGGCCTTTGGGACTGAAAAGAGTTAAAGCCAGAGGGAATGAGGTGAACTTTAGAATGATGTCACCCCTTGTGCATTGCCAAATAAATAATTCCCTGTGGCACTGCATAGACTAAGGACCCAGTGTGGGGAGTAAAAGAATTGTGGGCTTGTGCTTTCAACTAAAAGCTGGTGTCTTCTAGTTGCTTTGTTGATGGCAGCATCCAGAAAAGTCGTAAATGTTTAAAGGAGAAATGAAGTATGTTATAGATTTTTCACAGTCTTTACACTGGGAAGAGTTATGTGCAACATTAAGCTTAAATTGATTGTCAGTGTTTGAGCACTGGCCCGGACAATGGATCTAATTAGTATCTACACTTATTTAAATAGCAGAATTGAATGCCTGGGTTGCAACTGTTCTCTTCTTGGTTTAGAATTATGTTTTGTAAAGGAAACTCTTCTTGTGGTTCTGAGAGGTGAATTTAATTGGGAACTGTAAACATCAAACAAAACTTGCCTTTGCTATTTAAGCTGTGATAGTTTTGCCTGAGTACCCAGCTTAGAAACAATGAAAACAGAATCTGAGCCACAGAAAAACCCAGCTGCTGTAAAACACATCTCGTGGGAACAATAAATCTATATTTATAAAGAGCTTAAATTTGCCATGATCCTTTGTCAATACATTTGGCCTTTTGAGGTCTTTTCCACCAGCTTTGTGCAAAGCAGGCAGAAAACTGGCCAGAGTGGTACCTGTGGATGATCAGAAAATTCAAATCCATTACAGTCTAAATCAGAACTCCTTTCTTCATCCTGTGTAAAGAAGGTATTTTGTGACAGAACAACTGCTAAAATGGGTCCGGGAGGGACGGGGGGGCTCTGGGTCTCTGTGTTCACCCAAGAAAACAGCCCCACAGGAACTGGTACAAGTTAAATTTACCAGTTGACTCAGAGAAGAAAGATATCTGCCTCACACTGTGTTGCAATCCTTAGCTACTTGTTACATTTAGACAAAAAATTTCCGCTGCTATTACATGCTCATTTGCTTTCAGAATGAGGAAACAAGACAGATTTGTAACTAAATGTGTATGACAGACTTCTCACCTAGGCCTTCAGCTTCTGAATACCCTCAGTTCCCATCGAGGTCTTGTGAAATACAGGAGTAATAGCACCTTGCAATACATGAAGGAAAGACTGTTCTGGGGTTGCAGTTCAAAAGAATCAATGACAGAGCTTTGGTACAGGGCTCACACCCAGGGATATCACACATTTTCCTTACCTTTCCTTAACTTAGATTGCATTCTGGATGAGTCATATTTAGGGGGTGGGGTTTTTTTTTTTTCTCTGCACAAATAATTATGAAATTTTAATAGCAGCAAAGTGTAACGTTAACCCCTGTGATCTGAATGATGTTCCTCTAATTTGCAATCTCTTAATTAAGGTCTGACATGGCTCAGCTATTATTTACACTTATAGTGGTTGGCCATCTGGGCTTCACTAATAAATAAGCACTTTAATGGCTGAACTACTTAATAACCCTTCAGTGAAAGAAAATGAAAATTAAGGAAATTCTTTCATTATGAAAATATGCTGTGCCATCTAATTGTTCAAAAGCAGCTGTCACTCAAATTCAATTAAGCTGTTTAATGACCTGCATGGTTATTACTAACTTGATGGAAGGTTTGACACAGTTAAAGTAAATACAAATGGCTGGTATGACTTTGTCACGTTTCTATTTTTTGCTACTTTCCCAAAATATCCATGTCAATCTGTGTTTTTGTCTTACGATATATGACAAATTTGCATGGTGTGGTCTGAAATAAGAGCTTATGGAAATTGTTAGAAGCATATTTTTCTTATTTTCACTTCCAAATGTGGAGTATTTGTCTCACAAAAAATGTCTCAAATTGTTCAGATGTGAGGCAGTCATGAATGTTGTTGGTTAGATAGCCAGCAAAGCTCCCCAAGCAAGATTTTCATTTAGTGATTTAGTCTCTTTTGTTAGTGACAGATTGGGAGAGATATTAAGGCTGCTTTTTCTCTGTAAGCAATGTCTTATGCCAAGCTTTACAGCAAATTAGTGAAATCCGTATATAAGTTCATCCTGGTTTATTAAGAAACAGACATGCAATATTCACTGATTATTAAAACGTTATTCAGCACTTCATATTTTATGATGTGCTTCCCTCTTGCTTGTTTCCCTCATCCTTGTGACTTTTTTAATTAGCTGGGTGTTGCTTAGTACTTATTACTTACAAAATTAAGAATGGATTATCTTCGTTACAAACTGAAATCCATATTACAGACTTCCTGCCACACAGCTTTCATGGCATTATGAGGTGGCTATTTTCACTCTTTCCCGACAGAAACACAAAGTTGTGTGGATGAGGTGTAGCTCATCCTGGCTCTGCAGTGGTGGGATAGACTTAAAGAAGTTCTAGAGGTGCTGTGCTTCCCACAGCCATGTGTACATGCCAGCTGCTGCCCTGCTGCACAACTTGTCCCCACAGAAGTCACTGCCCAAGTCCTTTCCTTGGCTTTGCTGTGGGCAGCAAGGTCAGCTGCATCTGCCCAAAGCAAACATCAGTAAGAAATGTTTCGTCTTACATGGCACTGGGAGAAGGGCTAGAATGTCCTTTTAAAAATCTGGTTTTAAAACTAGATCTGGTGCAAATATCTATTTATTATAAGCAAATTGTGTTCTTCAGATGTATTGGTAGTTCTGAAACAATGACTTAAACCCAAGAAGAAATCCTGAAGTGAATCTTGATGCAGATGCTCTGGGTGGACAGCTTCCTGCTAAGGAAGAGAAGCATGTCCTTCACACACTGATCTCAGATCCAGGATCTGATTTCCAGACTCCACGATGGGAAGCAGAGGATCTGGGAGCCCTGGAGGCCCAGAGATGTCCTCATGGTGACACAGCCCTAGAGCAATACAGCCTGAAAAACAAGGCTCTTCAGCATCTACTGCTGCCAGGCAGCTGGCAAGCCTCCAGCTGAGCATAATCTATGTTCCAGCAGAAGGCTTTGAACAGGATGCAGTTCTACAAAAAGCTTGCATTAAACTTGTAATTTTTCATTTTATAAAACAATTTTAAGACTGCTTTTGCCACATCCCAGCCTAGATTTTTGTTGTGTCAAAAACCCACAGTAGAACTTATGTCCATTTCTCTCCTCTTGAAGGAATAGGGAACTGCCTGCAAAGCACTGCTCCACCTTCTAATTCTTAAATGTGTCCCTGTGTTTCAGAAAATAGCCAAAGGCACTCTTTGAGTAAGAGTTTTGCCATATGTATTTTGAGGTCTCTGCAACTGTTGTGTCTTTTTAACTGGCTGTTAACATTTTGGATTGGAACTCACCCCATTTGTGCTTTTCCTCGTACAGAAGTCATCGATCTGTGTTAGGAATTATGTATGTTTATTTACCTACCAATGTACTAACAGCAATATTGGAATGTAAGGACTTTATACTTCAGACACAGCTCAAAAAAAGTTTTAAGTTGCTCTGGAAGAAAAGACAGATTTTTAAAATTTTAATTTGGAAACATGAAAACATATCCAAGCCAAACTTACCTGACAACCAAGTACCAGAGATGTGCTAGAAACTCTTCTGAATAGTTAAAAAATGCAATAAAATAAAGAGCAACAGAACCAGTGATTTCAAAAATATGTGTCATTCTCCTCATTTCTGTGGCTATGGTCATCATCTGCAATTACAAGTTCATTTGGAAGGTGAATTGCAAGCATGTAAAATATGCTTTTCTCTTTTCCTCCAACTCCTATGCTTTCTCTGTTCTGCATAGTTCAAACTCCTAGGATGTTTAGCTAGTAAAATTTTATTGAATTATTTTAGGACACACATCTTCCTTAAGAAAGTTCCTTTTCTTTCCTTGGTTAAGTTCTCCTCATAGGTACTTGTCTGGGTGAAGTCTCACTTATGTGGACTCATCTGGGTGAAATCTTACTCTGTCTCTTTCAGAGTTAAATATAACATGGGCCTGTTCTCAAGGCAAGGCTAGCCACATCTCATAGAAACGATGATCTCTGCACCAAGTGCTGTGATTATTCAGCACAGGACTGAGTCTTTCACTTGGGGTATTTCATAGCAAAAATGTAAACTTGTCCTGCCAGTGCTCAGGGCTGACTGAAATCCATGTTGGCATGGTTAGTACAGTTCTAAGCTAGGTCTGATCCTTCATATTCCTGTGGCTCAGTGTAAGTGTGGTGTATAGCTTCTGCACCTCTGTACAATACCCTTTTTTTTTCAGTCTGAAAGGGAGGCTGATATCATCTAAGGATATCATATTAAAAAAGGTAGTCTGAAATTAACAGACACTTCTGAAACTTGAACAGATCTCCAGATGTCCTCCAATACAACAGCTTTTAAAAAAATAAGTACAAATACTTTGTGATGTACTACCCAAGGATTGCCCTGTCCACTTGGTCTTTTTAGCTGTGAGGCTACATGTCACTAAATGCTCATCAGCAAATCCAGTTCAAAAAGTGACATCCACCATTTCTGTCACTTATTGCCACTTCTTCTTAGCTCTGATAACCCAACTTTTCATGTGACTCTTTCCACAGGTGCATTTGTGGAATAACACAGACTAAGTGATCATTTTCTAACATTCCTTTTTAAGAAAATCTTTAATTTTAGGCCAGGATATTTAAAATTTGTTTGGAGAGCTGCCATGCTCAAATGCAGAGGAGATGATAAAGTTTTGGAGAGGAAGTGTAGGAGAACACAGCTGGGTACAAATGTAAATCTGGAAGTGGATTTGCTGCCAGTACAATAGCAGCTTATGTGGAGGGAAGACTGCTTCCCTCTAACTCACTGTCATTTAAAAATGGAAAATTCTCAGTTAGGCTCTTTTAGCATCTTTTGATGGTGAAATCCTCAAATCTCAGAAAGGATTTCCAGAACAAGACAATTAGGAACAGCTGCAACGCCTTTAATGACTTCTGGAAGCAAGAAATAATTTTGGTGAGGAATGAACCCAAGCTTTATTAAAGATGAAACCTCTTTCTCTGTATATTCTCAGGGCAACCCTGCCTAAATAAGGGGTAATAACGAAAAAAAAGTCATGTTTTTCTATTCATATGCCCTCTATTCATCTGTTTCATTTACGAGTTGCATCTCATCATGAGCACACACAACTTACAACAAAGACTGTCTCCATATGGCTGTCTGGGAAGGACATAGCACATATGATTCCCAAGTCTTGCTGTGGTTCCTGCCTAGACTGGCTTAAAAATTACGTATTAGTCAGATCTTTTCTGTCCATCGATATAAAAAAGTAAATAATTCAGATGTACTTCTAATAAGGTAGTATGTTTGCTCAGGCTGTGCTTTGGATTTTGCCTAAGTGGACACATGGCTAGCCAAATGAATGAGCCTATGGCAAACCGTGTGCAAAAAAATAAATGTCATCATTTTCTTGGAGAGCAGTGCAAGACTCAGGGAAGACTTACTGTGCTTGCGTCTATGCTCGTCTCTTCTCTTGAGCAAATTTTCAGTCATCATCCTCAATTTGTGTATATTTAAGTGGATTTCCCTTTAAAAGCATCCTAATGCCGCCAGAACAATAAGGGTAAACATGAAAAGCTTAAACATCCTCCAGATATATGCCAAAGAGATTCCCATTACAAAACAGGATGAGTAAGAGGCTCAGGCTAGAGGGTCTGTCAGGAAGATCTTATTTACAAGGAAAACACTTATTTTCCAGTATCTGCAGATAATAATAATATCCAGAATAAGAGGAATCTGTGAAGAATCTCTCAGTTCCTTCTTTTACACACTGATAAATAAAACAACATTTTCTTTCAATGAGCACATACACCTTTGGGCTGCAGTACTTCCAGTACAATTAAAAGAAGAGATGTGATACTCATTTGCTCGATTTTTTGAAGCCCTTTCCATCCACTTGCATGTCTCTTAGTACTTAATGAATGAATTAATAGATAATAGTGCCACTGCCTGAAGCACAGCTGGGTAGAAGTTGCAACTGATTTTCTAATTTCTAAGGGGTTGATTTAATCTTAAAAATATGGCTGTGGTTCTGCACTATACGAAACAGATGGGTTGTTTGCACAATTAGGCCTTAAGTGTTAAGTTCTCCTCTTGATTAAAATGCCCAAGACCTCTATTACCAACTATCAGTGAAGATGTCTGTGTCTAGTACAGGGAAGGATACAACCCTGAGTGTTAAATAATGTGTCTGTCAGACAGCTGGGGACAGAAGGGTAGCACACTGCACATTTCTGCCCCATGTTTTTCCTGCTCTTAATATGGGAAATCAAACCATTTGTGGATCATAACTGTAGGAAGACAGATAGTGTAAAAGGTAATCTTGCCCCGATGTATTGCAGCTGTGTTAATTATCAAAAAGTGGGAACAGCCTTGTCCTCCCAGCTATGGGTGTGATAAAGAGTGAGGTAGGAGGGAGTTCAGTTGTAGTTTCAGTCTTGTTGCAGCAGCAGTTGGAGTTGCAGTCTGCTGCCATGCGGTGAAGAACCAGGGGCAGGAGGTTGTGCAAGGGACAGATAAGGTAGGCTACTGTACCAGGGACAGATAGGGATAGGTGGCTGGGATAGGAAGGAGCTGGCCAGAACAGCAGAAGGAAGAGAGAAGAGTGTGGACAGATATTTGGAGCCCCCACTGCTACCGTAAATGGACAGACCCTGAGAGCTGTGGCGCTACCTTTGGGAGGCAATATAGAGACTGTTGAATTACAAGGTGTTGGTATGTGAAGCCTTCTGATAAGGTGTGAAAGACTTTTAGATAACGAGGTGCTGATATTTGGAGCCCCCTGAGGTTTTTGAAGAAGCACTCTGAATGTCGTGGCCTCTCGACTGCCTTAAAAGGTGCGACTTTTCACACATAACCAAATCTATTTGTGTTTATCAAAATCCCACGTCTCATCTGCTCCATCAGTGAACACACCAGAATTTTTGGATTAACAACTTTCCAAGTTATTTATTATGTTGTCAGTTGTCATGCTCTTCTCTTTAGCTAAGACCAGGACATCTGAGGCAGCAGTGGCCAGACATCAGTGTCTTAGTGCAAGCATCTGCTCCTGAGCCTGCAAAGTTAAAGGCTGTACCGGGCACACCTGATGCACACCTGTCCATGTGTGTTTTGAAACTGTTCAGACACAGTTATTGCAAACTGCAATTTAATCTGCTGCTTCTATTTTGAACTCGTCAGTGTTCTCTTTTAGATCTAGACCAACTGTTGCATTTTTTAATATCTAACCTTTGAAAATCAATTTAAAGACCAACAGGAGAGTACTGATATATTCTTTGAAAATTGAGTGTTTTATACCGAGGAGGTGCCAGTTCTTTAGGGATCCCAGTAAGAAAGGCACTGAGTTGCAGAGCTGGTTAGCTGATTTATTAAGTATGGAAATTGTAGAGGAGGTGGCACCGATCTGAGTCCCCTTTGAAGCTGAGAGGTGCAGCTGCTGCAGAGTCAGAGGAGGCCCTCCTTGTGGGTCACAGCACACCACACAGCGTCCTGCTGGGGTTTGCCAGCGCGCTCTTCACTGGCATTCCCAGGTACAGACTCAGCCATCACTGACAGCTGTCAGGTTTGGAATCTGGAGTCAGCTTTGAAGAGTCCTGGGGACAGTGCACTCCAATACTCTTAGCTCAATAAAGGCAGGGTTCCCAAAGAGGGGCATACATATAATTATGGTTGAATACATGAAAACTGGTTACCTGTGAATTTGTTACCTATGCCTTGATCCGTTATGCTATGGTATAAAGAAGTTGTATGGTATCTATAAGAAAAAAAAAATCCCTTCTCAATACAGTGCCTCCTCTGGGGACTCTGCTCTATTTGAGCAAGTAGTCTTGCTGTGCTTTTCATCAGATAAAGTTTTTATTTACTATTTGGTTTAAGTTTCAGATGAAAATTCTTTACCAAAGCTGGATTACCAAAAGCAGAATATATCACTGTCCCATTTCTCCATCTGTCAGTTTCAATTATAATTGATTTCCAATTCTGATTTGCTTTGTTGCACGTACTCTTGACAGGAGTATTTGGTACAGCTCTGCACTTTCCTGACACATATTAGCCAATGACCTCGATATTTAAGATGAGGCTTGAGTACCTTTGCCATAGCCCCTAAGAAAAGAGTTCAGGATTCCCTGCTCTGTCAGATCACATCAGCTACCTCTTTATCCAGATTGAGAAGTAGGCCAGACATTCACATCTTTCTAGGTCTTACAGCAGAGCTAAATGAGTTTTGAAAATTATTGCTATTTTTAAACTGCCTTGTTTGTTTTGAAAAGGTACACTTAGAAGGTATCATTGTGGAATACCATCTTTTCCAGAAAAAATGATTTGATGAGTAGGTCCTGGCATTGGTGAAAGACAAATATTGTAATTTTGCCAATTCTTTTTCCGTGCAGTTTTTAAAGGATAAAATAATTTCCAGTAACTGGACCCAGAGAAATTAAACTTGTTTAGAAATATAACTGTGAATTAGTCTAGTTAATCACTTACAATAATATTGGAATATTATTCAAAATGTTATTTATTATCAAATCTTATAGAGCACGGCAGTCAACAGACCTGCATTAGGATTTGTGAGGTACAATATCTGATTTATAGAACTGCCACGTTAGATATTTAAGGTTCGCTCTTCATTCCTCATTGTTCCTTCATGTGTAACTTCTGACCTTTCCCAAAGCTTCAAACAAAGCTTTTGAAGTTTTCTTTTCTGCCTCTATTTCCTGCAAGAAGGACCCAAGCCACAGCATGTTGCTAAGCAAATGCATTGACTGACCTGTGGGGAAAAAGCAATTCTTCACCTTTCTCCTTACTTTTAAGGTTGTTTGGTTTACTTTCAACAATACAGCAAATACTGGAAGCAGCTGTTTTTCTTTAAGTCAAATGCAGTTTTCTGGGCAGTGAGACCTTACACACATGTCATGGTTGCAGAAATGGCAGCTCCCAATTCAGTCCCCCCACCAAGACTCTCCAAACCATGCTCTGCTTTCTCTCACTCCCCCATTTTCCCTTCTCTATCCCCTGTAGCAGAATGGGGAAGAGAATAGGAGACACAAAAGGCAAAGGTCACAACTTGAGATAAGAACAATTTACTGGAAATAGCAATGAAACAAGAAAACGACCAGTGAAAGCAACACTACTAATGACAGAGGGTACAAGAAAAGAAGTTATGCCCATAGGAAAGAAATGCCAATAGTAGACCAGAGGGCCTGCTCTGCCATGCTTAGTCCACTGCAAGGAACCTCTTCTCCTCAGAAGAGAGTCCCTTTCCCCCACCCCTGGCAGTGATGTGAAGTGGTACAGAATAAACTGCATCCCAGCCATGCCCACTCCTGGCTACTGCAAAAAATTACCCCTGTCCTGTGCAGAACCAGAACCATGACACTGCACGTGCCAGGCACCTCTGCATGACCGAGATCACAGCGCAGCACGTCTGGGTGGCCTTTAACATCTCTATATCCCAGGCTTATGTCAAACACAATCACTCCAATGTTTCCATTCTTATCAATGGGATTTTACTCCTTTAGCATAGTTAATATGTTAGGAAAAGTGTATCCTTCAAGATGGAGCAGCAAATGAACGTATGTCAGAGTGACAGCATTTAAGACTGCTGGGTGGTGCAAGCCCCTTACCCACCCCGTTAAAAACAATAAAGAGCTCCTTTAGTTAATACACAGCCTGTCAGAGACTGATCATATTTGTCACTTCAAACATTGCTTTAGAGGGGCTCTGAGTAGCTTAAGGCCTCATTTGTAGACAGAAGAAGAAAGAAATACAATCTGTAATTAAATCTGTTCCAGCAGCAATTTCAGTTTTGCTGCTCTTTTAACCAAAAAATTCAAGCAGCATTTATAAACTGCCATTATCCAGAGAATTCCTTTCAGTGAAGTAACACCTCCATAATTCAAAGCTATCTGATAGCTGACCTTTGAAATTACAGCTGAATATGGACACAATTCTAAAGGTGTAGCTTGTACAAAACTATTTTTTTTGTCAGTGTCAGTTTAGCACTGTCATTCCACAGGCTGCGCACACACAAAGTAGAAGGTACAGAACAAAGTTATGCTTAAAGCTTTGTGTAATAGAACAGTGTAATAGAACAGAACAATAAAAAAAAAAAACAAAACCCAACCCCTTTTTCTTTGCTGGCATGTATTTCCCCATTCAGCACATATCCTCGTAAAAAATTCAAATTAAAACAAGTATCTGCTAAATGTAGATTTATTCCTAGACTTTCAGTCTGCTCTGGTTATGCAAACAAATGTATCAAAACAGTTTTGTGGAGATACCTCTGTAGGCGTGCATCAGAGTTGCAGCAGAAAACATGGGAAAAACACATTGTAGCACATTGTTCTGGGGTGAAGTCCACCCATAGCTTTACCACAAATATGAATTCATTAATTGTAGCATAATTCTCCTCCATATTTTTTAAGCACTTTGGATCTGGTATTCCATCATCAGATGAATGTTTTCCCAAACCATAATTCTTATTGGGAATTTCATGCATAGGAAATGCTGTGAAGAGGAGCTGCAGCAAACTGTCTCAAAGACTCTCTATCACTTCTTGTTTTCATTAATATCCTCTGGAATTGTTCTTTTCTTCTGTCTCCATTTTATGCTGATTTTTTGTTTCTAATTCTTAACATTCACTGTACACTTTGAATAACACTTGAAGTAAATTCTTATTTGGAGTATTTTTTCTCTTCTCCACTGAATAATTTTTTTTTTTTTGCAGAGGTCCCATTGCACCCGAAGAACTTGAACATATATTTCCTTGATTTTTTCGTAACTCCGTTTAAATACTTGGCCTTGCACTATGTGGTAGTATCCCAGTTCCTGCCAGTTTTACATCCTAATGCAATGGCTTGGCCAAAAAGTGACCTGATGTGCATAAATTCTCATGATCTAAAACACTGTGGTATTGAAAAGCTAAGCACTTATCCCTGTTAAGACAATAAACTCTCGTCCTTCTGTTGCAAACCTCAGCTTGTATCCTCTGGGCTCCACTGTCCTCCTTACAATCCCACTTCCTGCTGCTCAGAAACCAAAGGATTAGCATTAAGCTAATCATTTCAAAGCCTTGTCTGTAAATATCTGGATCCCATAACTACAAAAGCTGATGACAAAGTTCAGTCACCACTGAACAGCAGGTCACCTACCAGAAATGCCTTCTTGTTTCTGCAATATGTTATTTATTTACATTCTGTCTTTGCAGCTGGAGTTTCAAGAGCTTAAACTCAACTCAGTTTGGAAAGACTCCTGAAGTCCTTAAGTTTTTAAATTCCCTTAAAACACAGACTTCAAGGAGCCAAATTACACAGGCACCCCTAAAATCACTATTTCAAATCTATGCTGTTTTCTTTTCTTTTTTTCCCTGAAAATACCTTTTTTCTTTTTAATTACAATTTTATCACTTTTTTTGCACTTACCCATGTAATTGGAGCAACTAATAGGTTCATGTTCCTTTACTGGATGTTCATAGTTCTATTATTTTCCCTCAGAGCTCCTCCTTTTATATTCAGATATTCCTCCCCCTTGATGATGTTGCTGTGTGTGATGTACTTCACATTCCATGCATATTTTCCTTTTCTAGTAGGAAGGTGATGTTTTGATTCAGTTTTCCTATGTGCTGGGATGTATGTGGAGGAAGAAAGATGGGAAACCACCAAGACACGTCTGGAGTTTTCACTGGATCTTAGTGTACCACTATTAACCCGATCTCCTACTGGCTCAGATTTTGAGCGCCTTTAAATATATATTTCAGTAATTTAAAAACTATTAGAGCAGACATTTGAACTTTTATTAATGTTTTAGAAACTGAAATCACACACCTGGTCAAGAAACTCACCAAAGGAAGTAAGACTTTTTTTTGTAATTAAGAAAACTGTAAGTAATGGCTAGAAGTCATTGCTGCCTTTTGGGAACCAGAGCCTGCTGGTGCTGCACGTTCAGGACACAACATCTCAGGATTTCACCCACCAGTCAGACACTCCCAGCTTGCAGCACTGACCAGGACAGGTAACAAAGGTTCAAGTCCCACCTCAGTGAATTCCACTGCTCCATACCAACAAAAGCCATTTTTACATGTCTGTCCAGTAATTCCTTTCTATAACGTGATCTTTAGGATGAACAAATATATAATTATTGATTTATTTCTACGCACTATGTTTAGAAAAAGAATTAAACATGTACATTTTAATCCAACAAACTGTAAATTCATTTGGAGCATTATGTTGGATGAAGGCTACTGATGACAAAGTTTTCACAGTTATGAAATAGAAATGAAAAGTCAAATACAAGAAAAACCTCATTATTAGGAGAAATCTTTAATAAAGATTTTAATACAATATTCAATAGTAAAAAAACCACGTGATGCATATGTAGTTTTTAGGCAGGGATCTCAGACAAGGCATGTGGTGAAATTGATTTATTTTACACTGAAGTTCAAAACATCTTTTTATTTATTACTTTATGAAGAATTATTTAGAAAAAATGTTTAATATCACTATCTTTCAGAGTTGTTAAAAAATCTAGAAATAGAAATTTATGTTTTCGTACCCTATATAAAATAAAAGCAAAGAAGATTGCCTGCAATTTAACTTCTGACTTGTGAAAAGATTTGGGTATGGCCAGTGTCTAAAGTTTTATAATATTCATTTGTTGTAACTATTTTTAATTGATGCATTTATGCAAAAATTCAAGAAAACTTTCGTAAGTCAGTAGACTCTTTGAGAAACTGCTGGTTCATTTCCAAAATATTTTTATTTTCTAGAAATTTTTAAAGGAAATATGCACTCACCACTTTTAAAATTGGTTTTTCCTATACACTCATCAATAAAGAACAATATTCTGGCTTATGACATATAAACCCAGTATATTTTTTTGCAGTACAAGAAAATTACCAGAGGATATTTGATGAAATTTTAAGACAAATTGCATCATTTATTAAACAGCCCTCAAAAATTAAAAAAGTAAAATGTCATCTACTATCAAAATAATAATCTACTTACAAATATTATATCTTGCTTCTGAAATTCTTTAAAAACAGCTGCAGTAAATACTAAGTAATTTTGCTCTGATGGAAAGCATTTGATTTGACAGGGATTTCTACATTAATTACCCTTACAGAAACATGTCCTGAACTTGTCATAGGGACTTCTGAATGCAAAGTAAAACCACCACATCGTTTTCTAGTCCAGCAGAATTTTCAATCCATGATAGCACCTGATCAGTTCTCTATCTCTAGATTTAGGCACACAATCTGATTATGTAAGATGGAAAAGGCAGATTGAGCCTTTGAAAACAGACCCAGCTAATAAACATGCTAACAACTTTGGTACCCAACAAGGCCACCCCAGGATCATTACCATGTACCAAATGTCAATATTCATTTTACAATTTTACACTACCTTACTTTCATGGCTTGACTTTAATTTTAGTGATAATCACTACATGGTCAGGTTCACAGCCCCATCAGAATCTACAGTAACTGGTACATGTAGCAGTTACCTGAGTGTTACTAACAAGATGAGTTTGTCTAAATGCACATATCAGTACAAAATCAAAGAAGTCTCTAAAAACCAACCTCCCTGTCAAACTGAGAACAGTAACACTGGCTTGCACAAAGTAGTCTGAGTTTACTGAAGCTCTTTCTCTTTGCCCCTGTTGACGTAATTTAATACAAAAACGAACACACAGCATCATCCTGACTACATTTTTCTGAGTAAAACTGTCGAATTTAGAGTATCCTCATCACTGTCTTTTTGAAGGATAAATGGAAAGCAGATTTCTTCCATCAACCTAAGCCAAGCAGCTTCCAGCGAAAAGCTTAGAACCTCTACTTGCCTTTAGATCAGTATGCCAGGAAAATAGCAAATATATCAAAGTATAATTCCCATTCCCATTTATACATAAAATTTATAAAAACAGGGGAAATTCCTAAGAAAGGAACAAAGATTATATTTTTTAATACAGTCTCTGATCCCAGCTGTTCACAGAAACTGGTTCTTACTGGATTACTTCCAACTAGCAACACGTGACTATACAACATCTTCAGCGACTGTAGTGTCAAAAATTTGGTAATAAACTTGATTTTTCATTGCGTCTCTGACATTATAGGTCCTGATGAAGCATTCCAGCCACGGCAAGTCACCTACCAACAAAACCCAAATTACTGTTCAATATTCATTTCTAATTTTTATAGGAGGCAAGTATAACTTGAGCAAGATCTTGACTAGGATATCTAAATGTATACAATAGTCAATAAGAAGAAAAATTGTTAACTTTGAAATTCCAAATGGTATCTTTTAAGTTTCCAACAAGATCTGAAATGGTGTTCAGTGACGGTCTTCAAAGACTTGTCCTCCCTGCACCAGCACTTGGACCCAGTAATTGCACCGCAGTATAAAACACATATACGTAGAGACCTTCCAGTAAGAAAAAATTCATTTCTGTGTGTCTCAATGAGACAATTTCATTGGTCTCAAAGGGAAAATCCGTTACAATCTTTATTACAGGACGACTTTTTCTAAGTATGGCAAAGACTCCAGGGTGATTGCAGTGGTCACTGACAGCCATGTACTTGGAGTATTCTCTGGAGGTTGGAGCTGCTTCACACATCCATCTACCTCAGACGTGTAGTTTAGGCAGAGCTACTTTGTGCCACAACACATATACTGCACACAAATCTCTGTAAATGGATTTGGGTTAACATTTGCTCAATTTCCATGGATAATTTCCATGGCAAGGGATGCTCTAAGCATGTGCAATCAAAGTTAGATATCACCCAATGCGTGTGCCATATGCTGAATTTCCTTTCCGTCTTCCCTAAAATGCTGTGACATTCAGCATGAGGGTGTTGTGGTTAACTTCATATGAATACAGATGGCATGTTAGTGCCTGCACAGGCATGACTGTATTCACACACCACTGCATGCTACATGAGAATTTACTGAACCATTTCTTTTATTTCTCAAAGGTAGAGTTAATATGAAAGACATGTTTTAGAACAAATTAATATGAACTCTGCTTTCAGGTTTTTATCTGTATTGAATTTTGCCTGTGCATAAGTTGAATTCTAAGACTTTGCATATGCAATAGCAGATTGAAAGACTCCTCCCCTTCCCACCCCACTTTTAAAATAACAACAAGCTGACCTAATTTTCTTCCTGGAGGACAGAGTGTATTCATGGTCATCTGCATCTTTTGCTGAAGAAAATCATTAGTTAAGATTTCAGAGGCTGGAATTTGGAAAAACTTCTCCTGAAAGAGAACAGAAGAATACGAGGTGTTGAAAGAGGTGTAAGAAATCATAAGCCAGAACCATGATTGCATGTTCTTTTAGGAACTTATAATTAGGTAACAGAACAGAAGAATAGTATTACTTCAAAAAACTGTCTGAATACAGAGAAAAACCCAAACTGTCTGAAAAAATTAATTCTGTTTTTCAGTACCCCTGATTATTTAGGGACTACAGGCACCCAGAAAGCACACATAGTCTCTATACATAACTGGCAGATATTCCTCATGAACCTCCATAGCCTGACAATATCAGACAATGTTATGGCCAGAGAGGACAGCCAGTCTCCCTTAACAGTCCCTCGTATCTTGAGAGGAACAAAATCACTTGAAAACAAGAGGCAATCTGGCTTTATATCTTGTGGAATGCTGTTAGTGCAAGTTTCATTTTTTGGCAGTTTTAGAAACTACGGAAAAAAGGCTTATACTGTGGGGTACACTTCTGAATGGAGACAGAAAATAATAAATGGAACATAAAAATGTTAAATAAACATTTTCTGGTATTATTAAACTACACACAGTAAGCATGACTGAAAAAACTCCAAGTTTATTCTTTCCAAGTTTGTTACCCATTTGTTACCTGGATCTCTGAAGACTCACTATCTTGTAACTTCTCAGAATGAGCTAAGATTTTTGGTAGTAATTTCTCATTTTTTAAAAAGGTACAACTACAGAATAATCTGCCTCTATAATTTTTGTACGACGTGTTTAATGGCAATGATCAGAAGTCAGCAGATAATCCAGCAGTAAAAATGACCCCAATAACTTTCTCTTCTCTCTCTTCAATCATCTTCTGACTATAGAACTTTTTCATTTTTTTCCTTCACTGACTTCTCCTGTAAGGAGGGGAGGAAAGAAAAGCACTGTGTTCCTATGGAAGTGCAACTGGAAGCTAATGTAAAGCTGCACTTCAAAGCAGCCCAGTTCCTTCTCAGGTGGTGCTGCAGGACTGGAGTTAAGCTTGGAAACTCTTGGCTTGTCTTTGAAGTACCACCAAGCAGGAATGTGAGCAGCTGGCACTTCAGAAGAAACTGTGGGTATTTTCCTGCAGCTAAACTGCAGTACTGAGCAGTATCTGATAAGAAAGTGAACCACCCTGAAGTAAAAATTTTTGGAATTCATCAAGAGACGGTTTAAATCTTTTCCCCCACCTTTCCTTTTGCAGTTTAGTTTCTTGATATAAAAAGGAAAGAGGACAGTAGAAGGAAAAGATTACTGGCTGAAATGGGGATTGTAGCGTTGATCTCCTTTGCTGATAAAATACCATGTATTTTAAGAAAAAACACATTTTTTCTGATACTATTTTTACTTACAGTCTTAAAATCAAACAAGGAAGAGTATTCTCTTTAAAGTCCCATTCAAAGTAATTTAACATAATGGACAAAAATGTGCAGATATATACACATTAAACAACACTGTGGTGCAGAAAAAAAAATCCCACTAAATTCTTTTTCTGTCCCATTTTGTCACACCCGCATTTTTGTAACAGGAAAACCATCCAGTGTTCAGTGTCTCAGGTAACAGGAATGCTCTTAAGTTGCTTCAGAGAAAACTGAAGAGAGGTTAATTCTAGGGTTAGTAAAGTAGTTGGATAAACTGCTTCTGAAATCCAAGATAAATATCTGTACAGATGTAGGTGCCTAGGGAAAGAAGGCCTCCTTACCTCATGATCATGTAAAACAAAAAAATCAATTAGTGAAAGGAGAGATGCTATTCAGAGTTAAAAAAAGAGATATTGAGATTTTAAACTGATGCATAAGTTTGCTGCATAAATCCTCAAACATTCCTATCATTCAGGCCGCATAATTTAACATTGCCAATAAAAGAGAAATTCAGCCATAGGAATATATAAAAGTTTATGGAAATACCAAATAATATTCTATACTCTGTACAGTATTAACAACCTTACAGAATTGTAATTATTCCCACAAAACACTGCAGGTAACAGAAAATGAGTATTTGTGCACATACATTAGCCATTTTAAAAACAAATAAAAGCCAAACTCACATCATCTGCAGAGTCTACCTTTGCCTAGATTTACTTACATAATCAAAAAGGTATGCATTTAGTGCTCCTGTTTCATCAACCAGTGTAAACTTCATAATAAAAACATACTGGAGCAGTTCAATACCTAAAGCTGAAGAAAAGAAAAATTGGTATTTCTCTGAGAGAATATGCAAGGCAAACTATAACAACGCAAGCTGACAATATCTCTCTTTTAATAGTAACTGACTTTGAATACTGTCATTAGAAGTAGGAATTAAAAGGCCAAAACATAGAGGCTCTGACGTCTGACAGCAAAATGTCATTTATCTCTTGAGACCACATTGTCATTTTCTTAGAAGCACTTTGATAGATGAGCCTATAAAAACACAAAGATTTTTAAGTACTTTATTCCCATGCTAATAAACAAAAAGCTAATATTTGCTTAGATCTTAGATCCCACCTTACTGGGATCCTCCTACTTCTATGTTCTTTTATCCATGGAAGATTAAAGGAGAGGTGCTCTTAATTCAGTGGTAATAAGAATTCCACCTGAAAACTATCTTCTGAGGAAAACAGTTTATTCGATATGATGTAGTAAAAGCTACCAGGCTTGTTCAGAAAAAAACTTTGCTGGCAGTTCTGAAAGTATTCCAGTGTAAGTAAATGACTACAGTCACTCTCTCACTGGCAGCAGTAACTGTTATGCTGCAAATATAAAATAACTGAAACAGAAAAACTTTCTACAGCTCTGCATCAGTCTTTTCTGGGTACACCTATTTAAACTGGTAGTCATTTTATGTTCAACTGATCTGATATATTTGCAAGGTTTGTAATTTAGCCTGAAAATACAGCTGATAGAAGAATAATACACATAAAAAAGTGTAACTGTCAGGAAGCATTAATAAATATTGTTTTAATTTTGAGAATCAAATGTCAATCACTGCCAGTTATTTATTACTTTACAATTATTTAATGGGATACAATTATGAAAATTTATTCAGAAAATCACTGTACTGTTGTATAGTTTTCTTCTTTTAGAAAGTGTTTACCAAACATATACTGCTAGATATTCCAACTTAATATGTTAGAACATGAATTGATAAACATGCAAATATTATTTTTCCTTAATGTGTTGTAAAGTTTTAAACTCCATTTACATAATTTTAACATGTTGACTGCATACAGTAACACAAGGAACACATGAAGCACAGAATACACGTAATTGCTGTGGTATAATTCTTTCATTTGAATATTATTTCTTGCAGACTCTCTGGAACATGAAGTTTACAGAAGATAAAAGTCTAACTTGTTTGAGTCATTAAATAAGACTGTCTTTAGTTCAGGTCAGAAAAACAGTATATACAAAAGGAAAAGCAAAATTAACTTCTAGGACTGCGAGTATGTGCACAGTATAAAATAACATCAACCAAAAATTCATGACATCTGTACTATCCTAAGTGTTACTACTGATACCAATAGTCAACATATAAAATCCTTTCATTCATACTGCAATAGTTCCAAAAGTAAATATGTTATTTCAACTGGTAAAAGGTGAATGAATTTTACAGCCATAATTACATGCTTTCTGTACAAAACTGCAACCCAGAACTGCAAATCAAACTATTTCACATCAACATTTCAGATTTAAGGCACAAGAGTATTTCAGGACAGTATCATGTTAGCTGACCTTGTGCTATTTCAGTTGGTTCCCATGATGGTTGCTGTTCTGCTGCAAGGGAACTTAGGTTCTTCATAGGCTTTGGAGTTGAACACTGCTTGCACCTAGCATTTAAAACAAGATATTGAGACTAACCAAACACTGATGTATTTGTACCAGAACTGTTCTGCACAAAAAACCCAAAACTCTGATTTTCTTACACAGTGAAAGTGCAGAAGTATTTCTATTGCTGCTTGAAATAACTATTTTATCAAACACACCAGCTTTAGAGCACAACAAAACTTTTAATGGTGGTTTTGAACTATTAATGAAGAGAAAACATCTGGAAAAGACCACTTCAGTGATTAGTCAGGAATAAAACTGTACATCAAGGCTGAGAGAGCTGGGGTTGT